>JAJIYU010015350.1:0-12743 GCA_030144865.1 Tinospora cordifolia
TGAAATTGCACTATTGAATTTATTCTAAGGCATGTGGTATTGAAAAATAGAAAGTCAAGTGTGTGTCGCTTGTAAAGTAACACCGGCCCGACCCGCCAATTGGTTAAGTCCTCCGTCAAAAGGAATGGTGGTTATGTCCAACTCTCAAATCAAAGAACGTGGGGGTTGGGGTGTTACAGAAGGGTATTAAGCAAATAAAACCCAAATGTTGGCCAATTGAGCTAATTTTTAGATATGTTGTCTAGTTGATCAATTCATGGCATCTCGCGTCATTTTAGGTTGTTATGAGGTCAAAAGATACACTAAATGGGGTTTGGACTTGCTAAATTTATCCTTGAAATGGACCTGTTTTCATTTTTCATCGATATTCAATCACATGCAATTGCATTGTTTTGTTTTATTCAGTACTAGATTACAGGTTATTGCAATATACATCATGGTTCTTCATGTATTGATATTCATCACTCACCATGATCTTAGTCATAGGTGAAATTTTGTTAGTAGAATAATAGGTTTAACACTCCTAGCTACTCATGGAATAAGGCAAAAGTTAGAAGGTTCATTTACTAAAAGTAGTTCTTGGTCTATTCATTAAATTAAAGTAAGAATAAGGTTCTTGAATCCAAGAGTCATGAAAGTGGACAATTGAAGAAATGAAAGAGTAAATCCTTTAGTTGAATACATCTGTGAAACCCTCTATGGTGGAAGTAAAAATTCTTTAATTTCCTTGGGGCCCTGAGGCTTCAATACTTTACAAACTCATCAAAATAGAAGGAAAAAAAGAATAAGAAAATAGTTTCTAGATGAATATATATATATATATATAACTCAAACTTGTCACCATCATGCCTAATATATATGCATATATTGTTTTAGATAGTGATGCAATTTTTGCAAAATCTAAGGTGCTACCTTTCTATTCAATAGTGTTTGTACAGTATTTATAATTAGGGATCTTAAATAATGCCACAATTTTGGAGGAATGTAAAGCATTTGACCCTGTTATAAGATGCAGTCCATGAAATCCAAACTTAAACATAAATAAACTTATACATTGTTTTTATATTCAACTATAAACTTTTAAGTAAACATAAATTAATAAAATAGAGCAGAAGAAGTAGATTCACTAAGCCTGCAAGCCTTCAGTAGATAGTGTAGAAATAAATATTGCAGATTTTACTTGGAGGCACTTGGTGTCTTACACACATTTTGCTATTGAACACTAGGTTTGGGTGTAATCTAATCACATAATCATGTAAGTAATACATAATGTTAATATTGTGCTCTCATGGTACAAACAAATGCAATAGACAGTGTGGAAACATCCAAAATGATATGTTTAATAACAAAAAAATCATTCATGCTAACTATTTTTCCCTCTCATGAGAGAAACAAATGTAGTTTATGAATGAATTTAAGGTAAGAATAAAGTAGACCTTTTGGGAGAATAGTTAAGATTAAAATAGGTGAACTAGAATGATAGAAGCAATTTACCACTACCAATTACCATTAGTGTTGCATACACAGTCACAAGCCCAACAATTGGAGTAAATAACAACCAAACAAAGAAGCAACCTCTAGTTCCAAGGTATATGACATGTTAGGGGTGTGATGGGAAGTGTGGCTACTTAATTATAATACCTTAAATCTTATGTACTCAATTAAATGAAATTTATCATTTATTTAGTGAAATTTGGGTGCAAAATGAAATTGAGCTCATTTCGAAGCTAAATTTGGCAAGTTTTTGAAATTCTCATTTTTTTGCCCTTAGGTACCCAAAACAAATTGAAATGAAGTAAGGTAACATGAACCAACTAAGGGGACAACATGTCGAAAAATTAGAAAAATTGGTCAAGGTTAAGGTTTTCATTTGTCAAACGCCCTTCAGGGGGTCCAAATTAGAAAGAATTGTCATTTAGGGTATTTCGGGAGATCGAAGTAATCCAAAATAAAATGGAATAACATGAATTAACCAAATGAATGACATATCCAAAAATTAGAACAATTGGTCGAGGTTAAGGTTTTCATTTATCACACGCCCTTCAGGGGGTCCAAATTAGAAAGAATTGTCATTTAGGGTACTTTGGGAGATCGAAATGACCTGAAACGAAACGAAATCACATGAACTAAGAAAATGAATGACATATCAGAAAATAAGAACAATTGGCCAAGATTTAGATTTTCATTTGCCTGGTGACCTCAGTGGGTCTTAAATAAGGAAAGTTTTTGAGGGAAAATTACCTTGGGCCAAACTATACCTTAAAATGTGCATTAAGTTCATGTGATTCCGAAACTATAGGTTATAAATCATGAACTCATGGCCACCCCTAACATGTGCAAGTCACATGGGTGTAAATAAGGAGATATTAATTTTTATTTGATTTTTGTGAAACCATGAAGTCATGGTCACCCCTAACATGTGCAAGTCACATGGGTGGAACACCATGATCATGTGCACCCTACCCTACCCTAAGCTCCATTGGACGTGTCCATTATTCGAAACCATGAAGAATGATCCCATGTGTCATGTAAATGATCAAGTATGCCAACACCTATAAAAACCATGAAGAATGATTTCATGTACCAAGACAAATGATAATGTATACTAAGGTTACATATAAAATGTCTCATAAGTGTGTGTGTGGGCACACATGTGACAAACCCATGATAGAAGTTTAATGAGAGGGGCTGATTTAAAGAGATATAGAAAGATTCCTTCACCTAGAAAAAAGAAATCAGAAAATAGAAACTTGCCTCATGCTCATATGTGGAGCCAAAAAGGGAGAGAATCCAAGGGAAATAAGAAACATTCCAAAGCTTTATTTTTGTGTGCTCATATTAGAAACTTATTTGATTTTATGAATACAACATATTAGAATGTTTCCCTACTAATAGAGGATGTCCAAGAGAGATTAGAATGTATTCTAAACCTTTAATTGTGTTCACACACATAAAAGAAACAAATAAGGTTCAAAGATTTTGCTCACACTTGGATTGAAAACCTTAGTGGTCCCATTTGCCAGCCATGAGCACACTTGCCTTTCTCACCCAAACCATCCACTTATGATTTGGAAACATGCCCAAACATGGTCAACTGCTTTAGCTGCCCTAGATGCCCCCCTTGTGCTCATGAACACCTATAAATACCCTCTCTTGCTCACATTCATCTCATCCCAAAGCAAAGTGTTGACATTTTCTTCTTTGCTTGTTCTTGCCTTCTTCTTGGCACCTCTTCTCACTCTCTTTTCTTTCTTGTGTGAGAAGTTCTTATTTTAGAGTTTTAGTGAGTTGTTGAAGTATTTTTGTTAGTGATTAGAAGTTCTAAAAGTGGTGGATAAGGAAAACCTTTGTCGGATTCTACAAAGAAACTCGAATTAAGGTGGAAGGGATTTCTAGAACTCCTTCTTTACTACTTCAAGTCTTTAGTATATTCATGTTTGTTTTTAGTTTTCAGCATGTTTATATTTTAGTTTGAAACATGTATGATCAAGTTTTATTTCCAATTTAACATGTTTTCATATTTTAATTCATACATGATAACATAACTTGCTTAGAAACCATGCTTAGGCTTATTTTTTTTGAATTTTTAAGCATGCCATGTATGTTTCCATGTTCTCTTGATTATTTAAATTTTGATATTAATTATTATGATCTTGTTTCATATTTATTTGAAATTAAATACGAGAAAGTGAAGATAACAAACACATACCATCATAGTAGTTTAAGTGACACTATGGGTGTTCTTTGGATATACTTAGTGTATATGAGTAACATCACTAAGTGTGGATGTGTTTTAAAATACTTGAATGTGGACTTGTGATCCTTATTTTCAATGGAATGCGACAAGATGAATTGTCATTTCATCCCAACATAGGAGTATTTTAATGAAGAACATCAAGGGATTAAAAACCCCTTTTGGTCAAATAAATAACACTAACAAGATGTTGTTTGAAACACTTAATGCTTGTAAGTGATTGAAATTAGATATACATTTGTTTGAATTAGTAAATTAGTAGTTTGATGAATGATCCACTAGGCTATGTGCTCACCACTTTCTTCTATTTTTCAGGAATTTGAAATACATGATCAAGCTTGCTAAGAGATTAGAAACTCTATTTTTAGAAAGTTTCTATGTAAGGGCATATTGTCCAAGCTTTGAATAAAGACTTCTGCTGAATTTTACTTTTAAATTTTAGAGTTATGTACTCCCCTTTTCATTATTTGAATTCCAAGCATGTATCCCTTTATTTTATCCAACAAATAAAGATTGAAGTTTTTCTTTTATATCTCTTGTAATAGTCTTATTAAATTAGAATTAAATTTTTTGGGTTGCATGCTCATTGAGAAATAATAAGACTCGAGATAATAGAAAGTGATGCAAGTTCTGTACTTATAAATGTAACATTGGACCCAACCCGCCTTGTGGTTGAGCTTAAACCTGTCTCTAGGTAGTTGGGGTGTTACATTAATGCTTATAAATTATGATAATTTTTATTATGTTTGTTTTAACTTTATGTAGTAGATATTATGCGATTGTAAATATATTTTTAAGAATATGAAAACACAGTTAAGAGATCTCTAACTGTAGAATTTTGTCAAGAAATGGATATATTCTACATCTAATGGCAAGCACTAAAAATACTACCTTAAAAAATTTTTACTAATGCTAACATTGAAATCTAAGAAGGTAGATTCTTTAGAGGGTAAATAGCTTGTTAGAGAGTAAAGAGTATATGGAAGTAATTGAGGAAAGAAAAACAAAATGTATTGAAAAGAGAGAGCAAGAGAGAGTGAAATACTATAGAAGCTACATTTCTATTTAGTACTTGAAGTTGAATTTCCTTTGTGGCTCCACCGGCTTGTTCAACCCCAAAACCCTTAGCTACAAAAGATGGAGAACCCCCTGCATCCACCTGAAGCATGTGGAGATACTCTCAGAGCATCAACATGTAAATTATTGGATGAGTATACATCATCACTAGTAGGAAGAGCTGCAATTATAGGCGCGAGACTGAGAACCACATTAAAGAAGAGAAAAAGAAAAAAGAAAAAAAAATAGAGAATGATCATCAGTAGAAGTATATCTGCCTCATATATTATTTTTGTTTGCTATATCAATATATTTTGAACGATATAAATAATATCCCTATAATTATTTCTACACATGAGTATGTAGAAAAATGCTTAAACTATTTTGCAAAAATGGCATCTACATAATATGAATCATGAGAAATAATAGATAATAGATTTGCATCTGCATCATTAGTAAGACATAAGAGAAAGAGGTACCGAAACAGTAATTATTTCTATATATGGAAAGCGAAGGGGATGGTATATGTTCATCTGATGAACCTATAATTTATCTTTTTGAATTGTACGCATGCAACAAGGCTTGACGTTGAAACAATATCAACTGGAAATAAACCATTTTATGAAAGGAGTAGAGATGTTCATGTGAGATGGAGACCAATGACAACATAAATTTAAAGGAAAATGAAGGTACAAAGACAAGCATTCAATCTTTCATTCGGTACTTGAAGTTGAATTTCTTCTGTGGCTCCAATGGCCTGTGCAACCCCAAAACCCTTAGCCACAAAAGATGGATAACTCTCTGCGTCTGCCTAAAGCATATGGAGATACCACCAAAGCATTCTCAGTTTTGGTGCAAATGTGGAAGCATCCCAACTTTTCAAGGATGGAAATCACAAAGCAAAAGTAGTTATACCAATTCACTTTCCGCTTAAAGGAATAGAAGCAAATCAATAGATGTAGTAAAGATGCAATTAAAATTCCATTATAGTTCGTGCATGCCCAACATAATAAAATTATATCAAGTTTTTGTTTTTTTTATGGTGCAGATTCACGATGAAGATTCTAAAGTGTAGAAATATTTAAGGTTGTATCAAGTTAATTATAAAATCCCAAATTGAATCAATTGATAAAACTGAATCATTTTGGACACTTTCTTTAGTTATAAGAAGTAAAATGATTAGCTCAAATTTCCAAACACTCTTATTCAATATAGTTTCATGTGGTCATGTTAACCAATTTAGGCAAGCATATGGAGATACTATTAGAGCACCAACATGTAAATTACTGGATGAATATACATCATCACTAGTAGGAAAAGTTGTATTTATTGCTGTTGTGCCATTAATTGCATTAGTGTAAGGGAACTATTTTTAAGCAGTGATTCTATTAGGTTTATAGCAACTTAAGCATTGCTTTGCACCAATAGCAAATTAGAGTATAATTTTGGGTAGGAGAAGAGAAAGCTCCAAGAAAATACAACTAAAATATTTATATGATAATGTATTAGTGTAACACCCTGGCCTCGGGATCTAGTCACTATCGCTACTATCTAGGTGCCTTCGTCTCTCAACTCAAGACATGTTCATATTATAGTGAGCAGTCACTCGTGCTTTGCATGCAGTTACTCCCACTTTCATTGTTCGGACACTGAGATATTACTATTTCTCATATCATCTCCTAGTTTGTTTGTACTAGGTTACATCCCATCATGTATTAGAGTAAACATTAGCAATCATGGTAATCTAGAACATGGATGAACAACATAGGGATGAACAACTAAAAGGAATGAATCAATTTACTCATAATAATAATTAAATGCTAGCCCAGTGGTTAAGGTTCATATGGAATAGTAAATATTTGGTTCAACGATCAACTCTAATAAATAAATAAACAAAGAAAGTAAAGTAGGTCCTATTGCCCTACAACTAATAAATAATGAGTAACTCTACTTCGACGCAACCTCAATAGTGAGGTGTACCATGACTACAAAAATAAGTGCTCCTCATTTGTGAACACAAGTGTTTTCAATGATTACATGAAAAAGAGATTAGTGGGGTGAGCTCAAGAGCCTAGTAAATCTTATACAACACATCTGAACATTATTAAAGTCGAAAACATCAAACATGCAAACACTTATAAAGCATTAAACATTTCAAACATTTCAATTATTTAAGTTGACATTAAGACCAAAATTCCCAATTAGGTCCAAAATATCAAAGTAATGCCCACATGCTTATTACCTATTCAAGACCTTATTTCTAGAATGATGCCTTACTCAATCATCAATTCAGTGAGTGAAGTCTCACTCGACAATCAGTCCCTTCTCACAACTGCCACAGTAGCATGAGACCTACTTAGGGTTGAGAACACCTATGATGATACCAAACTATTGCCATAGCATTTGTATTACCTCGCCAGTAAGTGGTTAAGCTCTTAATCATCTTTGTTTAGTGACCACCAGCATGAACATTCATATTATCATCGTAGAATATGAACACATAAGATATTTAGGTCAACTATTAATCATGCATTCTGGTCACACAATAGATATAACATAATATCAAACCAAAAATATCATGTGAGAGCCATACAACGTACTTTACATGTATCATAGACATGCAATCACCAAAACAGATCATGGTCACATTCCTAGCATGGTTCTAAATAGGTAGATAAGGTAAAAAATCAATCATGCTCAATGTTTAAGAATAAAAAATTTATTAAAGAGTGTGGATAGTAATCTCCACCTAATTCTTTGTCCTATTCCTTCAGATCCTTACTTTTGTATTCAATCTCTTTGAGTCTTCAACCTCCAAGGGTCATACATCATTTTTTTTAGGTGTTGAGGCATCTCTAGTGTTTTTAAATCATAAATCAATGATGTCCTAAGCTATAGGGCATATGGTATGCAAAAT
The DNA here is from genome assembly GCA_030144865.1 of Tinospora cordifolia. Classification (NCBI taxonomy): domain Eukaryota; kingdom Viridiplantae; phylum Streptophyta; class Magnoliopsida; order Ranunculales; family Menispermaceae; genus Tinospora; species Tinospora cordifolia. Next base: position 7,728 of record JAJIYU010015350.1, read on the forward strand.
GGTCATGATCAACATGTATTAGTGTGGTTTTCCATTTGTATACACCAGTAGGAAGGGCAAGTACTATGGTAGTAAATGCATATGCATGAAAAATGAAAAAAGTAACTCTAATGCGTTACTGTGTTAATCCGTTGCATTACTATGGTAGCCAGTATGGGCTATTTCGCATTATCGTGGTAATCCAGGTTTTGGGTAGGGTCATCGTCATTACCACGATGATTATCATGATAGTCATGTCATTCCCCAAAATTTGTGCTTTATTCACAATTTTCGTCATTTTTCTCGTGCATGGACCCTACCACATTGCATTGTAGAAGAAAACGTGTTGAACCTTAAAGAGTGTGTGACAAAGATTGAAACATTATTTCTACGTGCGTTCCAATGTGTTACCTATGTATAGATCTTAGTAATCACGCCTCAGTCTAATTCCTCACTAGTAACATCATTCTTCTTCTATCAGTGCTTGTAAGGATAGTTAAAAAAGGATAGGGATTAGATAGATCTAGTTTGGAATGCGTGTGGGGACGAAGGAAATCGACTAAAAGTGCTTGGTATCGGTTTTTGGAAGAGATAGTGTGTGGTTGTAGGATAACTAACGAGATTAGGGTTTTTTGGCCATTGTTCACGTATATACATGTATATTACATATTACCACTGTAATGTGACACCGTTATTGCAGTAGGCAACCTGCATTAACTTTTTTGGGTTCTAATTGCATTATCGTGGTAACCAAGATAAAATCCCATTTACTAGGTTTTGCACGCCATTACCGCAGTAGTCAATGTGACTACTGCAGTAACCCTTAGTTGATCACCATGTAAATCCTTAATCTTCGATCTAATTTGCCAATTCTTGAGCACATTGACTCGTACATCCTATTTACCAAGGTTACATGGATTATTCCAAGGTTCATTGCACTCAAAATATTTTTATGGAATTTATTTAATTTATCAAATTTTGTTTGAGTTTCAGGATATTACAATTAGGTACTAGGTTTATTAAGTTATGAGATGTAGAAAAAGGAAATCAACATATTTTTCTAATAATGATGGAGAAATGAGTTTTTTGACAACTAAAATATAAATTCCAGTGGGACTCCCCACACCCTTTTGGAAAACTCTACCAAAAACAATGAAACTTGAGCTGGGACTTTGCTCTTGTCATGGTAAACAAATACCCCAAAGTCCCATAAGTCTTGTATTTATGGCTGATTCAACTTGAGAAAATAGTTGCAAAGAAAAAGTTGTGTTATGTATTTGCATAATCTCAAGTTTTTTTTGGCTAGTTTTGAGCTTATCTATTGAGAAATATGATTTTTGTGAGATGGATATCCATAAAAAATGTATTTTGTTACAAGATACATAATCTAATCCATTAAAAAGCTTCAAGAGCCTTTAGTCTCTACATAATTATTCTATGAAAAGCAAAAGAAAACCTCAACCTAAAATTGACAATGTAGAATTGTAACACCCTATCTCCCCCTCATGGCCTAAGAAATTTAGTTCAGAGGGCGCAATTATCGTGTTCCCCTCAGGGTCACCTAATCGGCCCGTTATTGCCACATCCAGGCCTCATTCACAACCACCTGAGAGGTAGGAGTGTCACTTTATCTCTGTTCTTTCATTCTTTCTGTTGTCCCAAATCTATTAGATTTCCTGCGACATATTTGCTCATACAGGTTTCACATAAAATAGTTGGAAATCTTTAAATGAAAATAAATCAATATAGTTACTTGAAAAATCAATTTCAATATTCAGTGGGTATAATAACCTTTGAACTTATTCAATAAAACAATTATAACTGAAAAGGAAACTAGGGCCCTACATGCTTGACTTAAACAAAAATTTTGAATCTAGGATGGAAAACTCTCCACGCAACCTTTAATCTTTACTTTCCTGAAATATTAGAAAAGGGGTGAGCTTAAGAGCCTAGTGGATTAACCCATATATTTAAATCATTACTTCAATCAAATAAAACATACGTGTGAAACACTTTCATAGAGTAGGCGATTCAGACAATAACTTGTTACTAGTTGATGTTAAGACCGAAAGGAATACCTAGGGAAAGAGGTCAAATATAGACACTCAAATCCATTATCAATGAAGTGAGGTCAATTTGGACACCCAGTTCACAATTTGGGAAGTTGGGTTAACCTAACGCCTAGTTCCAATTTAGAAAATTAAAATAACCAGCAACCCAAGTCTGAGTGGAAACACTCACGATGAAATCCATCACCGCACCAGTACGTGGTAGTAAAATTTATTAATCTTTCTTTAGTTAAAATCACAATAATAGCAGACTAAATCATATATATAAGCATGTGAGCAAGGTAAACATCATAGGCATGTTGTATCACACAACATAGATCATGTTACCACATATCATCATACATGCAACTCTGAGCATGATATTCAAGACATATTATGGACATTCTAAGCAGAACATGTACATTCAACATGATCTTAGACTAACAAGCACACATGCATACAAAAAATAATAAGGCTAAACTCGTAAGTCATATCCACCTCAAAGCCTTAGTTCCTTCTTGACCTTGGTATCATTATTCAAATCTTTCTTTGAGCCTTCAACCTTGAAGATTAAGATTCAATATATTATTTTTAATGATCATGGTGTTTCTAAAATTCTTGAATCATATTCTAATGGTCCCTCATACTATATGGCATATAATAGTCAAGGGAATTGTGTTAGATAAGTCTTAAGGTACTCATGATTCTGTGTACCATGGTAAGAACCTGAAAGTGGAAAACTGGAAATGTATAGCACCATCGTGGTAATTAGGTACACTACCATGGTAATTAGACTGAAATTTCTACAAAATTTAGGAAGACGAAGGCACTACCATGGGAACACTAATCAATATTGCAGTAACCAGTATGAAAACTGCATTTCTGGGTATGTTTCTCTCATCCCTTGTGCTCCTACAATCTTTGTATCATATTGTTAGTTGCATAGCATACTAACTATATTATATATATTTTGATCATGTTTTGCGTGAGTTTTGTTGGAAATAACACATATTTGTTTATAATTAGGCATTTAAGCATTAATATGAGCATGGCATGTCATTTGCATAGTTAAAGAATTTTAATATGGTTTTCATGTGTTCATCCTTGTGATTTAATGCCGAGGAAGGTTCTCAATTATTTGTGCAGGTTTAGAATAACTGGAAACAGGTACACACAAGGAAGAAGAGTGTGAAAAGCTAAAAAAAGTCTATAGAATTTGGTCCATTATCATGATAGTGCAATGCACTACTATGGTAATATGGCATGAAGAAAAGAAGACCAAAGCTGAGCGACACTACTATGATAGTGCCTTGCATTACTGTGGTAGTGTGATTAGTAGCCGAGTAGGTGAAGAAATTCGGGATTTTGGCACTGTGGTAGTGTGATTAGAATCAATTTTTAGGTTATTTTAAGTTGTGTTTAACGAGTTTTTAAAGCTTAAGTATAAATAGATACATGTATTAGGTTTTTCATAATACAGTTATTGGTTTCATTACTATTGATAGCTAGAAATGAAGAAGAGAGAAAAGACGGAGACAGAGATGAAGAACAAGATCAAGCTTTGAGTATAATCTTTTATTTGTTGAAACATTTGTTTTGTGATCTGTGCAACATGTCTAGCTAAGTATTTTTAATTTATAGGATGTAATTTTGATTGTAGGAACACTTGATTCTTTATTTTGATTAATTTATTATGAGGTTTTGTTTTATACTTTGTCTTTAATGCTTTTTATTAACTAGCCACAAATAAATTGATGTCAAACTATTAAACTAACTTGAAGGAGAGGTTTAATGGTTGGATAATCAAAGTATAGACTTCGAAAGATCAATTAACTGAGAGGTTGTTGATTTTATAGGAGGTTGCACATGATTATAGTGTTTATTTCATTAGTTTGTTAACTGCACCCCTTGAGAGGAGGTATTAGGAAACGTAACTAATAGTTATTAAGGCGCCTTGAGAGAGGGTTTTAATGATAGGTCCAATAACCTTCAAAAATAGGGATTAAATTAATTGAAATAAGAATTAAAGGGGAATACATGATATTTTGCTATCCTAGAAACTAGATTAATTTAGTTTTTAAACAAATACTCATTTTTTATTTGATCTTAGTTTAAAGCATCAAAACCATGATTTTCAGCCTTAATAAAATTAATACAGAAATTATATTGGAATTTGAGATTATTAGTCATATATTATTCCTAGAGGACGACATTTGATTTCTTACCGTGTATTACTATTGCGATCCTATAGACTTGCAATGATCCCAACACCTACTACTTCGATTTCTAAACCATGAAACATGTATTTAGGATTGAGACAAGGTTGTTATAACTTCTTAGATTCATCAAACCCTCCAATTGCTCCAAAAAAATGCCCAATAGTGTGTTCTTGCTACTATGATGCAGAACTCTGGTTTTCCTCCTTCCTACAATTATAATTGCCATGTGGAACAGCTAGGGAATGAAAGAATGCCAAGAAGAAGGCTAGAAGAGCAAGAAGTGAAGTGATTCGCACTTGTTTGAGTGAGGAGAATGGGTGCTCAAGCTTGGTTTATATGGAGTTCAATTGGTAGGGTTTAGAAAGTTTTTGAGTTGTTTTCATTGTGGAAACCATGCGTTGCCCACACGTTGGAAGCTTTTTAAAGTCATTTTAGAAACTTTCCAAATTGCTTTTGCTCAAGTTTCATGTACAGTAGCACAGTAGTGAGAAGGCATCATCGCGGTCACTAGAATTTAGTTGTGTTCTTTGATTTTTTTGGCATGGATACACTACCGCGATAACTAGTGGGTTAAATATGTGATATTTTGTGTTTTGTTTTAGTTTTCCTACCCTTTCATTGTAATACCCCAAAATTTTGTCAAATAATTAAGTTTGAGAAAAATAAATAAAATAAGTTGAATAAATTAATTTCAAAGATTTTAAGAAATTTTGGGTGCAAATGGTGGGTTGGCATATGAAAAATAATTTACATTGGAGATATGACAAAAA
>JAJIYU010015351.1:0-12749 GCA_030144865.1 Tinospora cordifolia
AAAAAAAAAAAAAAGTTGTATATAAAATAGGAAAAAAAAAAGAAAAAGAGAGAGAGAGAGAGAGAGAGAGAGAGAGAGAGAGAGAGAGAGAGAGAGAGAGAGAGAGAGAGAAATTGGAATAGAAGGGTGTAACTTAAAAGTAAAAATAACGATTATGATTAACCAAAAGGACACCCTAGTTGCTAAATGCTCATAGAAAAACAACAACTAACTGTTTGGAACTCGAAAAGAGAAGCAAACTATTGGTTAACACTAAAAGCAATTAATCCCTAAACACCATGGACGTCATTAAGGACAAATTATAAGACTTAAAAACTAAAAATTAAGCTGAGAACGCATAAGGGTTTCTCAATTAATATACCCAAATAATTCAACAATTAAAATTTAGCATCAAGCAGTGGTTACAGATACTAAAAGAAAACTCGGTTGAACTCCTTCAATTCACAGTAGGAAGTTGAAAGAGTGTCCACGGTGAAAAATGTGAGGATAAAAGAAAGAAGTTGCAAACTAGATACATTGACCTTCGAAATTAAGGGACACGTAGACCTCGAGATGGGGAATCCATGATAGGCTTTTCCATGGGATGCAAATTTCACTGCCTTGGTTCCTCACCTTGGAAAGAACCCCTTATCATACAATTAAATAAACTTACAATTTTATGTTTATGGTCTTAAGACTTTTATCGATTCGACCAGTTCTAACTCCAACTCATATGTTTATAAAATAACATCTTTAAACTCACAACGGAAAGATAAGAACTGAAGAATTTTGAAAAATTGCCTAGGTTATTTGAATTTTTTGTTATTCTTTACATAAACATTGTTGGATATTCTTCGGAAGCCGCTTTGGATAGCTGTAGAACATTTTCTACACATTCTCTTCCAGTCTATCCAATTTCTTAGCCATTCTACAAATATCATTCCAACAATTTCGAACTTTGTTAAATATGTTTGAAATGCATTAGTATATGAAATCCTGGCCGCGTTCCTATGACCAAGAACAATAACCCAGAACGGAAAAGGCATCCTAACACCCACCCATACGTGCACAAAAAAGATCAATCGAGAAAATGAAAGAACATAGTAAAACCCAAACAAAACCCTAAAGCAGAAAAAATATTAAATAAAAGAGAAACAGAGAAAATGGATACGGAGTTCTGGAGAGCTTATCTCTAGAATTCACTGAAAGAGGGTTTGAGCTACAGATTGATCGAACCACTTGCATGTTCCCTGATCTCGCCGCCGCGTGAAGATCTGAGTCGCCGCCGGCACCGCCCTTCCTCCCCGGATTCCCCATTCTCTTCGGTTTTTTGGTTTTTCCCTCTTCCCTCGTCTGGTTGGTTGCACTGGCAGTGGAAAAAAGAAAGAGAGCTTGCAGGGTAGTCCATCTCTCCTTCTCTCAAAACTGAAACCGGACACGTGTCAAGATCTTAGCGCACGACTCGGGTGATTGTTAACGAGTCATGATACTTGTCAACGAGCTATTGACAGATACCCAACGTACGGATGTAGAGAGCAAGAAAGGTGAGAAATATTCAGAGGCCGAGAGAGCACCGGCAGGGAGGAAGAGGGGTAAGATGAGTAATAAGAGGGGAAAGGGAAGGGCAAGATGGGAAGTAGGAGAGGACGAGGTGGAGGAGCTGCTGCGAGCCGCTCAGGACGACGTGCTTCTCAAACTCACACTCAACACCCATCTCGCTTCTTCATCCTCCTCGGATTCGGGTCTGGATCAGGAGCTGTTACGTCGGTTCGAAGCCCTGAAATTGCCCTCCGATTCGTCTGAAAATACTAGCGTGCCACTGCCATCAACAAAACCAGAACAGAAACCCAAGGGTGATCATGCCGATGGTTTGGGCGATGATCTCTTTGCAAGATTTTCTGCCCTTAGAAATTCTTCCTCTTCTTCGACAACGAAGACGACTACCGGAATCGAATCCAGCGAGAAGGAGAGATTTGAGCATAAGGATGAGGACGAGGAGGATGAGGTGTCGAAGGTGATCCAATGGGCTATTGACGAGGCCCGTCTTAATCCATCTTCTTTTTCTACCGACGATGAAGATGAAGACGAAGACGAAGACGAAGATGAGGGAAGAAATGACGAGCAAAAGCAAAGCCATCCAAGTAGGTTAATAACATCTAGAGTTAGAATCTGATTTGTTTGACTCATGATCATCATAATCCACAAACATAGACAAACCTGCTTCATCACCAATCCATATATTGGTACTTGCATCTAGTATTGCTGCATTGACATCTTTCTCTATATCTTTTGATTGCGAAGAGGCAATACGCATTTTGCATTTAGTTCTTAATTATGTAGATTTGCTTTGTAGTTTAAATCAATTCAGCATTATCTTGTAAAAGTGTCAAATCAAGATAACCAGTACCCATCTTACGATCATATGGAAATTGCAGAATTATATGATGTGTATGTTAGTCTTTCATTTGGCATTGGAGGATATGTCTAGTGCAGTTGGCACTAGTAAACAATTGCACATGCCCAGTTCTTTGTCTAGGAACGATGACACTAGTAAATAGCTGTAAGCTTCATCTTTCCTGTTAGACGACGCAGGGCAAGCCGAGACAATTTTCAAGTCAAGGTGAGGCGTAGCCTTGATGAAGTCTAGATGCCGCCCGGCGATAGAAAAAATGTTAATTTACCTAAATAAATACTTAATTGTTTAGCGTTTCGTACACATTTCATATGAAAAATTATTTATTCCTAATTATAAATTATAATAAATATGAACTTTATTTAAAATGAAAAATTATAGGTAAATAAATTAAGAAATAATAAAAATAGTAGTAAAATAAGATACGGTAGTTATGATAACACAACAATAATTACAGTAGGAATTAACATGACAGTAATAATTTAAAATAAAATTTATAAAGAAATAAAAATTATAATAAATAAATAAAAATTATAATAGGCTTTATAAAGTTTCTACCACAATATATCCATGTCTTTCACACTCATGACATTTGATTCCCTTGGCCTTCCATTTTGTGTTTGACTTAGAAGTTTTACTAATAGCCTTTCTTCCTTCAGGTAATCCATTTTTTGGGTTCTAATTTTGTCTCCGAAACTTATTCAGCATTTCGGATGGGTTCTTTACGTTCAATGCGTTATCATCATTATAAACTTCATTTATGTGAGTTAGACCCTTTTTCATTAGTCTATAACGACCCATCAAATCATCCAAACACATTTTTGATAGGTCTTTAGCATTAACATCCACTTTTGCTAATAATCTTTGGGGTAAAGATTTAATAGTTTTCTGCATAAGTTTTTTCTCTTCTGAATATTTATTTCCAAGTTGAAAAGCACAGTTGGCAATGGCCTTCACGTTTCAATTGAAACTTGACATAGTTTTATGTTCTGTCATTAGTAACAGCTTGAATTGTATTGTCAACAGTTGCAATTCCAAGAGTTGAATATCACTAGTTCCTTCATGCATTGTTTAAAGAATCTCCTATACGTTTCTTGCAACTTCACTAGTGGAGATGAGTTTGAATTGTTTTTCATTTATGACAATAAAGATTGTGTTGAGTCCCTTAAAATTTGCCAAACACAATCTTTCTTCTTCCTTGGACTATGCTTCTGATTTTGAGATTACATTGTTGTGTGCATCAATAACCATAGGATGAGTCCATCCCTCAACTACTACTGTCCATGGATATTCTGCCAGAGATTGAATAAGTATTCTCATTTTTGTTTTCTAATGTGTATAGTTTTCTTCTTCTAATAAAGGAGGTTATGTAACTGATCTACATTCTTTGGAATGACTTATTCTAACAAATACTGGGGTTTTGTATTTCACATTATTCATTTTCTTCTCCAACAAACATTTAGGACCTCACCTGCCAAGTAAAAGGCTATGGAAGAAATCAACAAGGGTCACTGGGAAAAGTCTCATAACAAATCGACTTTAAAAATTTTAGAGCATGCCTTGAGTTACGTCGTGCAAATCAGTTAGAAACCATGGCCAATAGGATGTTGCATCAATTACCATTCTATTGTTGGATTCAATGAGTAAATATGAACTTATGTAGGTGTAAAGCATCTTTAGGATGGTAGCAGTGCACCTTGCTAGTCGCATGTAAGGAAACCATAACTACCTCTTATAAATGAATTGAAAATGCTTATAAAACTACGCCGGCTAGACTAGGTAATCTAGCAATGTTAGAATAGTTAAGTAAGTGGGGTTACGAGTCCTGACATCATAATTTGTGAAAAATATAGGTTCACATTTGCCCAGAGACTGAAAGGATATTGGGACATGCAAAGAAAGAACGCATAAAAGGTGGAAGTAATACCTTATCTTATACTGTGTATTGATATATATATATATGTGTGTGTGTGTGTGGATATGCTAACATGATTGATTGTTTACGATTTACTGAATTTAGGGGCATGATAGTGTATGTATTGTTTTGTTTGATTAAATCCTTCGAAATCTTTGTATCATACATGATCATGATCCATTAGTATAGTGATGTAAAATATGAGGATATAAATCTTGTGTCATGCCTAACTTGTAGTTGCCTTACGACAATGATTGATCATGAATATGGATAATTTTTCATGCCTGATTCACATAAGGAAACTAAAGTAAGATAATAACACACATGATTTGGACTTAGTTACATGCTGCAACTTTGATAGGATTGAAACTTGTATCTACTTTGGAATGGTAATTTTTTTATATGATCTGAGATGCGTTATGTGTTATGGCCACCTGAGGATACCTCCTTACAAGTGAACCTTTGGTTGGGCCGCCTAATAATTAAAAGTGTTTGAATGTTTGCTTCTCTTTATGTGTTCAGTGTATAATATAAGACTTTGTGAATTTATTGGTTTCTTAAAGCTCATCCCTTTTATTTTTTCTCATAGGTACTAGAGGATTATAGATGGAAGGAGGTTTGGTTGTGAGTAATTTTAAGTTTTTTTTAACTTAGTTATTTTGTAGGAGATGCAATTCATTTGTATTAAATTTAGTTTGCTCATGAGCTTTCATTTTGACTTGCCCTGCTGGGCAAGAGACTGTTTAATTTATTTCTATGGACTTTAGCCAAACCAATTTGGTTCCTCGATAATATGAACACTAAAAGTTCATGTTACCATAATATAACTGAATACTTATGAAATTCAGTAATACCCTTAAGATCATGAAGCTTTTTCACCAACAATTTGTTGATTTTGAATTCTTTTATTCAACGTTCTCAAAGGGTTTGTAAATAAATTATGGGTTTTTGTTAATTTATATATGTTTGTTCTCACAATAGTGATTTAAAAAAAAATGTCAGTTTTTAAAAGAAAAGTGTAGTTTAGAAAGCAAACAATTTAGAGTTGTTACATACAAGTTCTCATGTGTTAAAGAACAAAATTATTACTAATGGAAATTGAGTTGACTGGTTAACTAGAGGTCTTGAGTTCTAGCTTTAGGTATGGAAAAAATTACATTAGGAGAACTCTCCTACTTTAGGCACTGCAGTAGTTTAAATAGCTATTAATTTTGAGGTGGGTGTAAAGTTGGACCGTAGAAACACCATATTAAGAAAAAGAATAAAAAAATTGTTAGGTAAGAAATATGTATTGAAAGAATGTCACTCATGGTCAATGAAAATCTCAACCGCTTTTTGCGGTTGGAGAAAGTGAAAATGATAAACTTGATGAGAGAAAGATTTGATGGTTTACTATTAGAGGAAAGGGTCTTTGTTATAATAATTTTTTTTTAATACATTACAGATCGATTATCAGGATTTACACTCCACATTCTCCTAAATACATCCTACTGCATAAAATATTTCTATTTTCATCAATGCCCACTATGGTAATCACAAAAAAATTCTCATTTGATTCATTTAGCCCTCCTTCTCCATGATATTGCACCCCAATATCGGAATATTCTTCTTCACCTTTAACAACAACCCTCAGATGATCCTCCAGCAGACTTGAATATACTAGTGCTGTGAAAATTGTGAGTTTCACTTTTCATCATTTTTATTGAAATATGTCAAAAACTAACATTTTCGTTTATTTTAGTTTGCAAGTTAGGGCATACAATTTTTCCTTGTTTATTTTTTTGCCTGTTTTTGTTACAAAATGGACGAAGATTCACATTCAACATTTGTCTGCTTGTGGGATGAGCAATCTTGCTCCAAGTTAGGCCTATGTGCTCGAGAATGCACACTTAGGCTTAGTCGCATTCAAAAAAAAACTAGACACTTTAGTCTCAGTCACATTTGTGTGAAACTCTTACCTTTAAGTCTTAACTAGATTCGAACAAGACCTGTGTATGTAGTCTTAGCACCTATTACTCGGGACTCAAGCTATGAGTCTTGGTGCTGATCAATTGAGACAAGATGGGTTTTTTTTTTTTTTTGATTTCTTTGCTTTATTTTTATTCAAATTATGTTTTCTTTCATTATTTCATGTAAACGAGAAAAGTTTATTATCCTAATTATATAGATCAATTTACTTAAAAAGAATCATTCAATTTGAGGGACAAGCTCATTTCATAAGTACAAGTAGTGGGTAAACAGAATTGATTTTTCATTGTCATTAAAAATCCAAATGCTGGAGCGTATGGTTGGTGACCCAAAAGAAATCTTACTTATGAAAGATATGGATTTCACAAAACCTGTAATAAAAAATAAACTATTAAAAGATCTAATGCAGGCATTAAGAAGAGTAAAGGCCACCATACTGATGATTTGTGGCTCTCGAAGTGATTAACACCCATAATCACGATTTTTTAAAAACCTTTGAGGGGCACTCCGAAATCTATCAATATTAATAAAAATTATTTAAAATGAAAGTTTATAAAAGTTTGCAAAAGTATTTTATAATTTTAGAAATTTATTAAAATTTATAAATTTCATAAAAGTTGTCAATTAAAAAAAAAAATCTATACAAAAATTTTAAAGAAATCCTAATTCAATACACCTTCTAATGATTACGTGTACGCCATCTTGTTCTTCTGCCGGTATAGAAAATGTTGAATGGCAAAATGCGACTTTGACTATCAAGTTCGTAAGTTTTATAACCTGAAAAAAAGGTGGAGTTTTTAGAGGGATTTATATTTGCAGGTTCATTGTCAATTTACAATGCCTTCTTCATCCTCCTGGAACTGTAACACCAGCGACAGCGATCTTATTAGCCCAAGTGATTTGATTTCTGTTTTTCCTTACCGTCTTCAATCAGATTTCTTCCATCTTCTTCAGATTAATGTTTTTTTTTTTTTTTTTTTTTTTCAAAAAATGTTTGTTCAGGATCTGCTGCTATTGTTATTGTCATTATGGGTGTCAGTGGCTCTGGAAAATCGTAAGTTACAATCTCATCTACCTACCCATTTCCTTTTCTTTTCTCCCCAACTCCATAATTAACTAGAAAAACCAATCTTCACAGAACAATAGGCCAGATGCTAGCAAACGCCACCATCAATTGTAGGTTTCTTGATGCTGATGATTTCCATTCACAAGCCAACAAAGGTTACATTTACATCCATCCCAAGCGAATTAATTAAAACCAATATTATTAGTTGCTTCTCCTAGTTATAATTTGAACAATAATTTTCAGAGAAGATGAGCAAAGGAATACCATTGACGGAGGAGGATCGGATGCCATGGCTTGATTCTCTATGCAACTCTCTTAGAGAAAACTTGGACAATGACAATGATAATGGGAAGAACGTAATTCTGGGTTGTTCAGCTCTGAAGAAGAGATACAGGGACGTGCTTCGAATGGCAGATCAAAATTATGGGGTTAGTAATAATAATTGTGGGAGAGTGAAATTTGTTTGCTTAAATGCTTCGATGGAGGTGATTGCGGAGCGGCTTCAGAAAAGGGCAGAGGAAGGGAAGCATTTCATGCCTCCCTCTCTGTTGCAATCTCAATTGGAGTTGCTTCAAATTGATGATGAAGAAGGGATTGTCATGGTTGATGCAACTAACACTCCTGAAGCCATTGTAAACAAGATAAGAGAGAGCTTCCATCTTTGATAAAAAATGGCAGTTCGCTGATTGTTAAACATAACTCTTCTTCTGTCCAAACATGCACTAATGGTCAGAAAAACTTCAGACGCACTCTTTATTGGCATTGCTCTTCAAAGTTTTGAATTGCTTAGAGTTTTCATCATCTTAGATTACTTTGTTGAGATGGTCCTTGACGGTAGTGAGATCACTTCGATTCACAAATTAATACGTAATTTATGACAATCTAACAACTCTCAGGAACAATGCCAAGAAAGCGTATTAATCAAATATTACTCTTAATTAGATTCTTTCTGATCCTATAGAATCATTCGTCAAGGTATATAGCACTAACTAACATATAGTAAGCAGTGAGTTACTGAGGTAGTTGTGGATTTTCTTTCATCTTCCTTTTGTTGAAACTAATTTGTGTATTCAATGTTACAACTCCAAGCATTCACGTAAATGTTTTGGAAATAGTACTGAAATTGCAAAAGTATTAGTTGTATGTGCAACTATCCATACATCTCTATTGGATCGATGTTGGTGTCTCACATATCGCATGGTATCTACCTATGATTGTCAAATCAACACTGGATGTGATGTATTTAAGTAATTTAAGTACCTTGCTAATCAAAGATTATTGGCTCATCCCTTATTATCATCATAGTTGTGAGATGAACAATTGAGAAAACTGCAGGATAAAAAAAAAAAACAGTTATCAAGAATTTAGTAAGAGAACAATTTGCCTGGTATTTGACGGATTCATTAACGAATATGGAATAGATGCCACAGATTTATTCCAATTTCGTGAGCAAGAGAACCTGAGAAATCGGCAAATGGTTACTTAATTGTAAGTACTTCTGGAAAGGACCATGAGCGAGATGATTTGAAACAGACTAACGCGGGGCCTGTGGCTAGTCATTACTCATCTTTCTTCTTCTTTACCCGTATCTTCTCCCTTGTATGTGTGCAATCAAGCTCCTTGTTAGTTCAGCTTTTCTTTGGACCTTCTTTGCAAGTTAATGAATCTTTAGTTGACAAAGTAATGATGCCCTTCTACCCTGATAACTTTATAATTTCTTTTTAACAAATCAATTAAAACCCACCAGTTTCCATCATCTTATCATATGGAAACTGCAGGCTCTAATGCTTCCGACGTTCAAAATGTATACACCAGATTCTTTTGAATGGCGAATGAAGCAGGTGATATGAGGTGATTCAATGAAAATGCATATTTGAGTGTGGAAGTGCATTGTAGAAGAAAAGTTCATGTAGCATAACTCTTTGCTTTTTAACAGTTTAAGCTTGTTTGGAAAAAGTAACATACAAAAGGAAAGAAAGATTGTGACCTCACCATTCATTTCCATGCCTTCTCTGGCATGTCCTTGGAACTGAATAGATTTGCACATACCAGGTTCTCTTAGCATGAAAGATGGCGCCGGCATGTCATAGTTCAGATGTCCACAGTAATTACTATGATGTCGGCGTCATCTCTCCTGCGTAGACAACCTTTAATATGGGTTTCCTCCTACTTGAGCTAAAATGTGGATTTCAGAGGCTAATCCAATTGATCTATATATAGAAGTCTTCAAACATAAAAATCCTTCTTCATCTACCATTCGTAGATCAGTGGAAATAAAAATAAATCTACCATCGGTAGGTGCAGCAGGAAATTGTAATGTTCCTGTGCATAGTGAACCACGTCAGAAAGTAGTCCCTGAGAGTGACACTTCAAGCACGCGAAAGAGACTTCGGTCTTCATCTAAAAGTGGGTGGGTAATATAATTGCTAAAAGGAGTTGCGTTTGCTCAGAGATGTTAAGATCATTGTTATGTTGGGAGTTCAAAGTTAGATTTTGGAGTTAAAAGGCGTGTCTTTTATGCAAAACTCTCACTTGACGAGAGCTGTGTCTTCATTTTTGTTAAGCCAGACCTTGGAGTAATCTTATCCTGGCAAAAGGGTTTAAAGTAAAATTTTATAAAAGAAAACGAAGAAGAAGGTGAAGATGATTTGAGCTTTGTAATTGGTCATATAATGTCCCAGATTTCAGGGCCTTTCAAGAGGTAAGAAGGGCAAGCACGCCTCTCCGTCTCTCTTCCAATTGTTTCTCCCCACATACTAGACAACTGCCACACTCCATGAATAATTATTACCCACAACATTCCAAATAAGATAAAACAAAAAAACAAAAGAAAAACTTGAAGTTTAGACAGAAAGAATAAAGAAAAGTAATTAAATCATAACTATATTTGAAAATAAAATAAAAGAAAAAGTTGTAAGCTCATAAGATGGAATATCAAGTAGAAAACAATCAAGTTCAAAAGTTTTAAAATAAGTTGGAAGTGATATTTTACCCAATTAAATAATTAGTTAACATGTATCACTTATTCTTTCTCACAAATTGCACTTTATTTCATAGAAATAAGCTTCATTTTATCTTGCACTTTATTTCATATCATCTTAAAATGGATGTTAATTTATTTCTCACAAGCTGTTTGAATGGTCAAGAATCAGAGAATGAAATACATGTTACAAACATCATAAGAAACTTCTATATTAGATTGTATAAGTTTTTCATCCTTGTAAGTTGCCATAAAAGTTTATGGCACCCCCAAAATTATGATAACAACAAACATTATCAAAAAGCATGAGTATAAGTACATCTAGTATATTTGTTAGGAGTTACACCCGTACTATTTACAAACAGAGCTTGGCAAGCTATCGGGTACATGCATAGTTCTAATAAGCATGAACAACACATCTCATGAGCAGCAGCAGCAGTGCTCATTTGGAATTGTAGAGCCTGGACAGAAAATATAGACAACCTGACGATAGAAGAATAGAAGCTGCAAAGCAAAGCAAGTCCTGAGGAGAGCTAATTTCAACTCTCTTGCACTTGTCAAACAACCCAACTAGAAGAACTGTCACTATTACATGCCCAACCTTTGTCTTTAACTCATTCACCGATTTTATTTCTAGCCATTTGGGTCGTTCCTACACATTGTCATCAACAACAACAATGTTAAGTTTTCCATAAACCATAATTGATTGTTCGAGTTTGATAACCTTTCCTACCCTTAAGGATTCAAAGTGGTGTAGGAAAGGGTTTGAGTTAAAATGATGAAATATTAATACTGTTGCAGCAATAAGCAAGATCCTTGACGAAGTATGACTGACCTTAAGGGTGAATATGCCAAAGAGGTTTGATCTGGAGGCAGTTGCTGAGCCCTCCGGAACCAGCTTTCCAATGTCAAAATTGCTAACAAACAGCTCATAGAGACCCATTCCAAATACCAGCATTACTGTTCCCAGAAGATAAACATCTGAAAATTGTTTAAAAAAATAAATAAATAAATGACCCAAACATGAACCCATGCAAGTACTCATATCAAACATGGTTTATTATTGCTAACAATAATAAAAGGACTGTACTAAATATAGGAAGCAGGAGTTATGGGTGGAAATTTGTGCTGCCTGATTTATCCTTAGCTTGAGCTCGTAGCAACATGGTATACTACCAGGCAACTTAAGCTAACTGCCAAGCATGTGGCTGACCACAGCCAAAGAAGTTTAAGGAAATTGTCTGGCCAAGCTAACCATCAAAATCAAGTAGTCGTATGCCTGCTAAAAGCAATAAAACCACCAAGCCTAAGCTTAGTCACGCACTAGCCTAGTAAAAGCCTAAACGAGCCTAGGCATTAGGCTGGTGGCTAGTGCTTAAACATGAAGGAAGGCAAGGTCCAAATGGTGCCTAAAAGTGCGCCATTAAGCTTTATTTGTCAGGTCAGTTGGCACTGGAGCTTTAGAACTAAGGAAGCCCAAACAGCTCAGATACAATTTATGAGTGGGTTAGGCCACTTGACGCTATGATATCAACCCCCAAAACTGTGCGATGCCTTCTAAGCAAGTAAGACCAAGCCTGTAGGCTGTTTGCAAATTGTGATCCCTAGCAAGAATTAAGGATAGGATATGGAAAGAACTATAATCGTTGAAATCATATTGTATCCAGTGTTGAAGTCAAACATGGGCTATAGTCTTTGTAGGTTTATTCAAAAGACCAAGGCCAAGGTTAGGAAGACTCATTCGAAGCCACAGCCAAATCTTACTTGAGCATCCATGAAATTTTCATTAACTACTTATTACATCGAAAGAGGAAGCAAGATTTGAGGTAGGAGAGATTCTTCAAACAAACAAATCAGCAATAAACTGTTCTTCGTTAGCTTCAAAGTTAAACATCTATCAATATGCTTAAGCCCATATTACAATCTAGCAACAGCAAAAGAACAAATGAAAAGAAATATAATCAAAACAAGGAAATGTCTCAAAGTTCATTGATTCTAAATGGACAAAAGTTTTTATCATACGTAATAGTCATAGACATATGTTTTCATTGACTTGGTAGTTCACAATGACATTGAAAATCTTGGACCTAAATATAGAAAGATATATATATATATAATATTAAGAGTTTTAAAGTTAAAATCTGGCATACGAAAAGAGATGGAATCACTGATAAGACTTAAGGGGTTGGCATACTGATGTCAAGGTAATCTGCATAAGCCAAAAAGGACATTGGTCCCCAAGGGATTGGGTGTTTGGGACCTGCCTACTTAAGGAAGTTGATCAACCTGGTGGAGGAAGTTACTTGTCCGACTGAGAAGGTTACTTTGCACTTGAGGGATTGAACAGGGTGGGTATATTTCTTTCATCCCCATGAAGAAAAATCTAAATTCAGTCACAAACCTTGAGTATGGGGGTTCAAAACATAAA
>JAJIYU010015352.1:0-12733 GCA_030144865.1 Tinospora cordifolia
CAATATCCCATGCCTTAATAAAAAAATGTACAAGGCTACATTATAAGAGATAAAAGGAAATTCATACTCTTTATTTAATCATAAAGAAGATTACATAAAAATAAAAATGTCTACAGCAGAATTGAAGACATAAGTGGGCAAACATGCCCTGCATAGAAAATCTCAAGGTAAAAGGACTCTAAAAGGGAGGCATCCCACATTCTTCTTCATAAGTTCAAATTTCTACAAAATGTTAAAGGACGAGTGAGCACAAAGCTCAATAGATCTTAAACAACTATCCTCATATTCAAGACATTAACACATACATAATTTAACCACTTTCAAGCATTAGGGCGTTTCAAGCATTTAGATTGTGTAAGTTGTAATTTAGACCAAAAGGTTTTTTCAATCTTTGATATTCTCAACTAAGTAACTTCTTAAAGTGAAATATGACATTTCTTAGTCTATTTCATTGGACTTTGGACTTGGGGATTCTTATCCACCAACCAATCACTTAGGTATTATAAACCTCATGAACTAATCATAAGAAGAGAACACCCATACGTTAAACAACTATGATGGTATGTGGTTTGTATCACTATTTTTCTCATCTTAGATTTCATGTTCAAGAAATAATAATAATATTTCAGATCATAAAATAAACTGAAAAATAAATTTCAGAATTTAAGAACACATGAAACACCTCATTTATCATTCAAAATCATGCACCAAAACTTGAAACTCATCCCTAAACATGATACTACCATGAATGATCATAAAAATAGTCATGATCTTAAACATTTATGAATATGAAACATTACATGAATGGGAATAGAAAACTGAAACTAAACATTTAAAATTTTCAGAAAAACAAATCAATCGAAATGGATATGCTAACAACTTAAATATGAAAAAGGTTTAAGAGGGCAACTTCCACATTAACTTTAGATGTTTCTCAAAAATCCAACAGCATTTCCCCCACGTTTTTGTCACTTCAAACCTCCACGAAACCACTCTCTAATGATCACTAAAACTCTGAAACTAGAAGCCCTTCCTTAGGCACAAAATGATTCGTCAAGAAGAGGAAGAGAATGAAGAAGGAGAGAGCACACTAGTGGCGCTTCGCTTGCTCTTGGAATGAATGATTTGTGAACAATGAAGGGGGGTAGTTATAGTTTTCAAACACACTAAGGGACGTCCATGGGCAGCACTTTGCGCAGCTAGGGCAGCTCTCGTTGTTTGGGCAAGTTTCCAAACACTTAAATAGAGAAAAGGCAAGTATGTGCAAGGATCACCAAACTTGCCAATTTTCCCAAGATTCAAAGGAATGTTCCTTAGGATATTTCTAATTAAATTTCAGATAATCAAATCATTCTAGAAGCCTCCTAAATTGATTTTGGACGTCCTCTTGAGAGAATAAATCTTTTCTTATTGCTTTCCCTTTTTATTCTCTTGCTTGCTCATCACAAATGTCCAATATGGCAAGGTTTTTATGTTCTCTTTGGGATGTCCAGCTAGTGGTGAGCATGCTATCAAAGCATGAGAGACACCATATCACACTCTGATTTTCAAATCTTGAACAAGTAAACTCTCCTTTTTAAGCTAGAATCAAATTTGGGCATTCTTGGAGAGAATCCCTCAATCTTGGTGCCATGGGATCATTACATATACACTTTCCATCTTAATTTTCCTCATTTAAAGGTGACGGCTAGGATGAGATAAAGAGTATCTTTCTTGTTCTATAATCTTCTAAAAAGGATTGTCACATGTGCAAACTCACACATACACACATGTGGGCCAGTTTTGGCTTAATTAGCAACAAGGTGCACGTGATCACTACATGGTGTACATGGGATCATCCTTTTATGGATTTCTATAGGTGGCACCTCTTGTGGGTGTATTAAATCATTAATGTGGTGCATAAGATCATTTTACATGTGTTCAAATCAAGGAAGACGTTTTCAAGGTGATTGGATAGGGTGGGGGTGCACAGTATTATGGTGTTCTACCAATGTGACTTGCACATGCTTTGGGTCGTCATGCCTTCATGGGTTCACATTTAACACCCCAACCCCCGCATTCTTTGAGTGTTAGACATAACCACAATTTTTTACTGTGGACTTAACCATTTGACGGGTTGGGCCGATGTTACTTTACAAGTGATACACACTTGACTTTATATTTTTCAATACCTCATGCCTTAGAATAGATTCAAGAATACAAATATCATTCAAAAAAATCAAGGCAATTAGAGATAAAGAAAGATTCAACTTCTTTATTCATAAAAAGAAAGTACATAACTTTATAATATAAACTATTACATTGTTGATCAAATAAATTCATAACCTCTAAAATAAAATAAAATTTCAGCAAAAGACTTATTTAAAATTGGAAAACATGCCCTTACATTAAAAAGAAACTTTTAAAAAAATAGAAACTTGCTAAACTAAAAACTATTCAAATTTTCATGATCTTCATAGTTTAATTTCCTAAAAAAATAAAAGAAGAAGGGGTGAGCACAAAGCTCAGTGGATCATTTTCAAACAACCATTTTTCAAATTCAAAACAATAACACATTCATATTTCAAACACTTGCATACATTAGGCGTTTCAAGCATCTATTTGTTTAAAGTTGAAATTTTATACCAAAAGGGTTTTGAAGCCCTTGATGTTCTTAACAAAGTACCTCCTTAGAGTGAAATATAGCCTTTCTTAGCCAATTTCATTGGACTCTTGGACTTCAAGGGACTTTACCCACCAACCAAGTACTTTGGTCTTAGAACCATATGAACTAATCATATGAAAAGAACATCCATAGCAACCCACATGTGTGTTATAATGGTACGTGGTTATTATCACCATCATCTTTGTTAAATCATATATTCTTGAATCATAAGATAAATTTCAGAACATGAAACTAAAATAAATAAATTTAGCATATGATCAAATTGAAAATTTAATCATGGAACATTCAAAATCATGCATCATAATTTGAAATAGAGCCTAAGCATGAAACTAAACATGTCATGATTGTTATACATGCATAAATTTGAACAAGAATCAAATCTAAAACTGAAATGTATTTTAGAATGTCTAAACTGAAATTATCCTTGATTTCAAAAGCCAAACAACCAATGAATATGCTAGAACTTTGAATAAGAAAAAAGGGTGTAAGAGAAATCACTTTCACCTTGAGATGTAGTTTCCCCCAAAGTTTGGACAAGAGCTCCCAATGTTCAAGCACTAAGAAAATCACCCAAGAAAAATCTTCCAACCAAGAACTTCTCATACTCAAGAGGGAAAAGAATGGTGAGAAGGGGTGCCAAGAAGAGGGCTTAGAGAATAAGAAGAAATCTCAACTCTTGTTTCTTGGGATGAGTTGAAGTGTGAGCATGGGGGGTTTATATAGGTTTCAAAAGTGTGTAGAATGGCAAGTTTGTGGTGTTCTCATTGTAAGAAAGTTGCCACTTCTTCAAACTTCTGTGCCCCCCAAGTATAGGAGAATAACAAGTGTATTTAGGCAATTTTTGGAATTTAGATACCATTTTTTTGGATTTTTGGAAACATTTTCATTGGTTTTATTCGAATTTTCTATTTTTATTTTGGAGCAAACGATCCTGGTCGTCGGATCGTTCACGACCGCAGCGGTAGATCACCGATCGTGCAGGTTTGATCTGAGCAGTTGGATCTTCCTCGAGCGCGGTGTTTGGTTCGTGATGGATCGAGATGCATATTTCTGGGCCGTCAGATGTGTATCGATTGCGGTGTGCGGTTCGCGATTGATCGGAGTGTGTCTTTCTAGGCCGTCGGATGTGCATCGATCGCGGTGTGCGGTTCACGATCGTGATCAACGAACTCTGTCCGGGCCATTAGATGATCCTGGATCGTGGTGTGTTCGCGATCTCCGACTGCACCTTTGATCTGGCCCGTTGGATATTCCTCGATCTCAGCACGTTCACAATCATCTCCTGCGCCTGAGCCGTGAGCCGTTGGATCTGATAGATCAAGTGCGGGTCGTTGGATTTGGCTGATTCGGTGCATCTGGGCGCCGATTTTGGTTTTGATCGTGACCGTGAGATCTTAGATCGTGCGGATGATGTATTTCTGGTCGTTGGATACAGTTTTTAATACCAAAATCACTTTTTAAGGTTGCTATTATCCAAATTTTGCTAATTAAACACTTTCTAATTGATGAAAACCTAGTTTTATTGCACAAATCATTCTATTTTATGGACTTACTAATATTTTCCATTTCTAATTGTTTAATATTGTATTTATTAAATATTTTTCTATTTCTTTAATATCTTTAATGCCAATAATTAAATAATCTACATTTTATATTTTCATATATTTTTATTTATTTCATATTTTATTTTCAGATAATCATTTATGTAATTATAAATTGATACTTATTATTTTTCTTTTTTAAATATAAGCATACTTCATTTTTATTCAATTATGTACATTTTTCTACATACATATTCTTATAATATGTAGTATTTAGCATGCTTATTATATTCTCACATATTTTACCCTATAAATATGTATCTATACCTGTATATATTTTTTATTCTCATTCTTTATTTCTTAATAAATGAAAGAAACTCATTACATTTCATAATTAATTCTATTTAATTGATATTTCCATTAACACACTTTCATTTGTCTTAGAATTTTTTCACAATGAATTTTCTTATTTCATTAATAACTTTTGTTGACAAAATTTTGAGGTATTACATCACATAAATTTAAAAATTAATATCTCCCCAACCACTATGAAATTAGGTGTATAACCTATAGTTTTGGTACCACATGATCAAGACACAAATTTTAAGGTATAGTTTGGCCTAAGGCATTTTTCCTTAGAAACCTTCTTTATTTAGAGCCCATTGAAGGTATTTAACCCGAATCTTGGCCAGTTGTCCTGATTTTTGGATATGTGGTGTGTCTTGTTAGTTTATGCCATCCCATGGAATTTTAGGTCATTCGCAATCCTTGAAGTACCCTAAATTCCATTTCTTTCCTAATTTAGACCCTTGAAGGGTCTTTGGCAAAATGAGTGTCACACCCCAACCCCCGTATCTTTTAAGCAGTGTGCATTGCCACCGTCCTCTTGACAGTGGACTTTACAAAACGGCGGGTCGGTACATTACAAGTGACACACACTTGTTCTTTTCTTTTCAATATCTCGTGCCTTTGTACAAAATTCAATAATACAATTTTCAATAAAATCAAGGCAAATTAAAAGAGAAAGAAATTCAAACTGTTTTATTCATAATAGAAATTGAGAGTACTAAACTCTTCAAAAAGAACTAATGGTTACAGCGGAAGTCTTTAAAATACTTTTCAGTAGAAAAGCATAAAAACTTTGGGCAACATGCCCTTAAAATTCTAAAAAAATATA
Source organism: Tinospora cordifolia (assembly GCA_030144865.1). NCBI lineage: Eukaryota > Viridiplantae > Streptophyta > Magnoliopsida > Ranunculales > Menispermaceae > Tinospora > Tinospora cordifolia. The sequence continues at coordinate 5,384 of JAJIYU010015352.1, forward strand.
ATACTGTAGAAACTTTTCAAGAAACTATCTATATTCAATAGCTCCATGGTTTCATGTTCATGAAAAATAAGAAAGGAAAAATGAACACATAGCCCAGCGGACCTTTTTCGAACAACCATCTTTCATATTCAAACTCATAACAAATCATAATTCAAACACTTGCAATCATTAGGCGTTTCAAACAACAACTTTTTTAAGTCGAATCTCAGACCAAAAGGGCATTTAATCCCTTGATCTTCTTAACTAAGTAAATAGGGCCCATTCAGCATCAACCCGTTAGTGGCACACGTTGGCATCAACCCGTTACACATGGTGACCCGCCAGTGGTACACGAGCCTCAAGTACTTAGGTCTGCAAACCATATGACCTAACTCATATGAAAAGAACATCCATAGTGTCGTCATGACCACTATGATGGTATGTGGTTATTATCTCCATCATCTGTGATTAATTCTCATATCATGATCTCATAAAATAAACTTCATAATATGAAATCAAACTAAAATTTAGAATATACATAGTTGATTCATGAAACACTCATAAAACATGCATCATACTTTAATTTAAAAGCCTAAACATGATACTAACATGGCATGGATGATATGATTGCTCAAACATGAATCAAAACTGAAATACTGAAATAAACATTTAAAATTCTAAAATTGAAGTTGAAAATCTTTGAATTCAGTGAAAAACATACAAACAATGAGCATGCCATGAATTCAAATAAGAACCAAAGGGTGTTCTAGAAATCACTTCCACCTTGTGACGCTTTTTTTCGGAATTTCGGCAGCAATTCCCCCACGTACTAATGTCAATGAAGATCGCCCAACTTAATTCCCAAATTTGAGAGAAGAACTTCTCACACACACAAGAAAGGAAGATGGGAAAAGGTGCCAAGAAGAATGCTTATAGAAAACGAGAGGAGAATTCAACTCTTATTTTTTGGAATGAATGAAATTGAGAGCCTAGGGGGTTTATATAGGTTTTTCAAGGGATAAAATTAGAAAATTTTGTATTCTTCTTTGAATAAAACACCCTAATTCTCCGTAATTTCGTATTTTCTAATTTTTGGATCAAAATGAGTATTTTTTAGATTTTAAAAATATTTTTCAGAATTTAGAAACTATTTTTTGAAATTTTTGGATTAAATTTCATATTTTTGGTTAATTTTAACGTAATTTTTGTATTTTAAATTTAGGATTTGATATAGTTCCTAGGATTTTCCTCGAGACACGCATTTGAGTTTGATCGGAGCCGTTGGATTGATCTCATATCAATCAACATAAATCAGAGTCTCGATCTTAGCCATTGGATTTCCTCGAGCACATCAATGATCGCGATCTAATCAAAACGGCTTCGATCTGAACTGTTAGATAATCCTCGAGCGCAGCACTATTCGTGATTTAATCAACACGAATTTGATCTGAACTTTCCGATGATCCTCGAGCGTAGTACTATTCGCTATCTCTCAACGCGACTTCAATCTCGACCGTCGGATGATCCTCGATCACGGTGTGCAAATTTGATTTCGCGATCAATGAACTCGCTTCTAACTGCACGATCATCCTCGAGTTTCATACTTGGATCTCTGGCTATTTGATCTTGATGATTCAGTGCGCTCGTGTATACGTGCGGATCTGATCTTGGCTGTCGGATCGTGAAATTAGATTCCAGATCTACAATTCGCAGTATTTTGGGTTTATTTTTAATTTTTCAACCAAATTTCTTGCTTTTTTTTGGATTTTTTTCCAAATCTCGATCCCAATTGACTTTCTAATCCTGTTTTCATCAAAAATTGCATATATCCTTGTATTTTTGGCTATGATATCCCATTTTATGCATTATATTCATATATTTTCTTCCAAAAATCCACTAAATTGATTTTTATTCCTCATTTGGGTTAACTATGACTTGCCAAAATTCTTATTCGTCAATTCTGTATAATTTTTTAAGTAAAAATTTAAATTTCATATGAATTTTTCGAGATGTTACAACCTACCCTCCTTAGAAAAAATTTTGTCCTCTAAATTTGTACATATTTAGGTATTCCTCATGAATAGATGCGGGTACTTCGTCTTCATCTCGCTTTCGAGTTCTCACGTGGCTTCTTCGACCCCGTGATGTTTCCACAACACCTTCACTAATGGGATATCCTTTGTTCTTAGATTTTGTACCTTGTGGTCAAGGATTCTGACTGCTGTTTCCTCATAGGTAGCATCATCTTGAATATTCACTTCCTTCCAGTGAATGATGTGAGAGGGGTCAGGTTTGTATTTCCTCAACATGGATACATGGAATACGTTATGTGCTGAAGTCATCCGGTTTGGTAGCTCCAACTCATAAGCACATTCCCCGATTCTTGTAAGTATTTCAAAGGGTCCGACAAACTTTGGACATAACTTCCCTTTGAATCTGAACCTTTTGATACCCTTCTGAGGACTGATCCTCAAAAATACTTTGTCCCCAACTTGAAACTCTAATAGTCTTCTCCTTTTATCTGTGTAGCTCTTTTGACGCTCCGTGTAGTAGTCAGTCTCCTTTGTATTAACTTGACTTGATTGCTCGTTTCTTCCACCATGTCTGGCCTAGTTAATACTTGATCTTCAAGTTCAGCCCAACAGGTAAGTGATCTGCAGGGTCTTCCATAAAGAGTTTCAAATGGAGCCATTTTTATGCTTGCTTGATAATTGTTGTTATAGGCAAACTCCACCAAGTGTAAGTACTTGCTCCAATTCCCCTTGAAGTCTAGAATGCAAGCCCTCAACATATCTTCCAAAATCTGGATAACTCTCTCTGACTGACCATCCGTCTGAGGGTGAAAAGTTGTACTCATGGTAAGCTTAGTACCCATCTCCTTCTGTAGACTCTGCTAGAACTGTGAAGTGAAGCGCGAGTCTCTGTCAGACACGATAGTCTTGGGTATACCATGAAGTCTAACGATTTCTTTCACATAGATTTCTCCCAGCTTGCTGAATTGGTCTGTGGATCTAATTGGCAAGAAGTGAGCTACTTTGGTGAGACGATCCACTATCACCCAAATAGTTTCTTCTCCTTTTTAGTTCCTAGGTAAACCATTGACGAAGTCCATAGCAATGTTATCCCACTTTCATTCAGGGATTGGGAGTGGTTGTAACATTCCAGAGGGTTTCTGGTGTTCTGCTTTCACTAGTTGGCATGTTAAGCACTTAGAGACATATTTGGCTATGTCCCTTTTTATTCCTTTCCACCAGTAGGTTTTCCTGAGGTTCTGGTACATCTTATCCCCACTAGGGTGCATGGTATACTTAGTCTGATGAGTTTCATCAAGTATAACCTGCTTGCTTTGTCCCTGCTGAGGTACACATATCCTTTTTTCGAGCCTTAGGATGTTTTCAGCATCCATCCTGAAGTCAGTATGCTTTCCTTGCGTGACTCCTTCAATTAATTGAGCAAGCCATTTGTCGTGCTTCTATTCATCCCTAATCTAATGTAATAGTTCCGGTTTGCAAGACATATTGTAAAGATAGGCTTCTTTCTCTTTAAGGTTTAGACCTAACCTAAAATCTTCAATCAACTGGTACATCTGGCCTTTTTCTTCTTCTGGTTTGTTGAACTTCCTACTCAAAGCATCAGCCACTACATTAGCCTTCCTCGGATGGTAGTGTAGTTCAAAATCATAGTCTTTCAAGAATTCCATCCATCTCCATTGCCTGAGGTTCAATTCCTTCTGGGTGTAGATGTACTTCAAGCTCTTGTGATCTGAAAATAACCCAAATTTCTCACCATAAAGGTAGTGTCTCCAAATCTTCAGGGCAAACACAATGGCCGCTAGCTCTAGGTCGTAAGTAGGGTAATTTCTCTCATGGACCTTTAGTTGTCTCGAAGCATAAGCGACTACTTGTCTTTCCTACATCAACACTGCTCCAAGCCCACTCAGCGAAGCATCAGTATAGAGTATGTAAGTAACACCAGGAGTTGGGGTGACTAGAACAGGAGCCATAGTCAATCTTGTCTTCTGTTCTTGGAATGACCGTTCACATTTCTCATCCCACTGGAACTTAACCCCTTTTCTGGTCAACTTAGTCATAGGTTCTGCTAACTTGGAAAAGTCCTTAATGAACCTTCTATAGTAGCCTGCCAAGCCCAAGAAACTTCTGATTTCTGCTACTGTCTTGGGTTGCTTCCAGTTCATAACAACTTCCACTTTCTTTAGATCTATATTGATGCCTTTTGCTGACACTACGTGGCCTAGGAATTGGACAGTTTCCATCCGAAACTCGGACTTACTAAATTTAGCATATAAGTGGTTTATTCTGAGAGTTTCTAGTACGATCCTCAAGTGTTCTAGGTGTTCAGCTTCTGACTTAGAGTAAATTAGTATATCATCCATGAATACCACTACAAACTGGTAAAGGTACTATCTAAACACTCGGTTCATCAAATCCATGAAGGCTGTCCGGGCATTGGTCAAACCAAAGGGCATCACGGTGAACTCGAAGTGTCCATATCTTGTTCTAAAAGTTGTTTTGTGGATGTTAGACTCTCGAATCCTCAGCTGATGGTATCCAAACCTAAGATCAATTTTAGAGAAATGAGTGGCTCCTCGTAATTGATCACATAGGTCATCAATCCTTGGTAAAGGATATTAATTCTTTACGGTAGCTTGATTCAACTTCTGGTAGTCGACACACAGTCGCAAGGAACCATCCTTCTTTTTCATGAATAGTACTGGGGCTCCCCAGGGTGATTCATTAGGCCTGACAAAATCTTTCTCCCTGAGCTTGTCTAGTTGAGTTTTCAGTTCAATTAGTTCTGCTGGTGCCATTCTATAAGGAGGTATGGCTATAGGGTTGGTTCCAGGGTGAAGTTCAATCTTGAACTCTAACTTTCTTGCTGGTGGTAGTCCAGGTAAGTCATTTGGGAACACATCCTCGTACTCACTAACTACAGCTAGGTCGTGAATATTCTTCAAGTCAGTAGGTTCTTCTTCAGAGAGTTCCTCGAACTCATCTATTTGCTTCAAGCAATTCAGTAAGGCTAGGGTTGGACTCCTTAGTAGTCTCCTCATATCCCCATTGATTTTAAAGATCTTCCCATAAGGTAATGTTATGGTTACCTATCTCTTAGGACAATCTATCTGGGCCTGGTACTGGTTTAACCAATCCATCCCCAAGATTACATCATAGCCATAGAAAGGTAGGGTATATAGGTTGACTGTTAAAAGTTTATCTCCAAACCTAAGGTCACAACTACACATCTTCTTTGAAGTCACAATGGTCCCTATTGGTGTGGACACATTCAAAGTCACAGGCATTGTTTATGTCACCAGTTGTAACCTATCAACTACTTTTTCAGAAATAAAAGATTTTGAGGCACCCGAGTCAAACAACAGTCTCACAACAACATTAAACAATAAGAACATACCTTCTACTGGAGGAGAATGGTCTTCCTGGGTCTCAACCGCAAACATTCTGGCCAGGTTCTGACCACGACCCTGGTTTTGCCCTTGATTGGCATTCCGATTCTGTCTGGCTTGAGATCGCCCATTCTGACTTCCCCCTGAGTATTATGTTGTTGCTGCTGGGAAGCTTGAGCTGATGCAGTTGGGCAATTTTTCGCCAAATGACCCTTCTGCTTGCATACAAAACACAATCCCAGCCTCTTAGCATCTTCCCTTGACTTGTCTTTGTTCTGCCCCTATTTCTAGGTCTGTGGTGCCTTTCCACCACTCTGATTCTTTTTCTAGGCCTTTGGGTTCTCTATTTCATCACTAGGCTTCTTATTCTTTTCCTCTCAACCTTTATTCTAAGTTGAGTTTATGCACTAGGATCCCTATATGTCTTTAAGCTTAGAGTCATAATCACTTTTTAAATCTCAATCTTGAGATCCTGAGCAAACCAATTAGCTTTCATTCTTTCCTCTTAGATCAGCTCCCAAGAGAACTTATCTAATTCAGTAAACTTTCTCTCATCCTCAACTATAGTCAAGTCCTTCTGATTCAACCTGATGAAGTCCTCTTGAAGCTTCCACAGTGTCATCTCTGGAAAGAACTTTTTGTGGAAGACCTCCTTGAACTCTTCCAAGCTCATCTTTTCAACGTCAATCTTTGTTTTAGCAAACATTCGTACTATCATGACTCTAGATTCAGTTTCTAGGTTCTCGATTTGTTCAGTGGCCTAAAGTCTTTCTTCTAGGTTCTTTTCATACATGGGTACAGGATTTGGTCTCAAAGCAAATAAACATTACAGCATACATATCACACAATCATACAATCAAGCTAGCACAGCAAGGTTCTAAGCTTCCACCTAAGCTTTCAGGTTCAAGTGTCACATACCACTCTACCCCTTCCACTAAGGCTTTCATTCAGAACAGAGTCGCACCCAAACAATTTCGCAAATTGCTCGATAACTAAGGTTCTCGAGCCCACTTTACTCAACCGTCCCATACCAGTGAGCATAGAGAAACTCGTTCTACCAGAGTTACTGATCATTTACCACACATGGTCCATCATTCTCCAAGTCCAGGCTTCTTCCATAACCCTGAATTCCTATGCATCCCATACTACATAGAAACCGAAAATTATAGAAGCTTCCCGGTCTCGTGTCCCAATTAAGCAATTTTCTATTTTCACACAAGTTTCAGTCTTTAGCCTATGTCCTAGAGTTTTATGCTTTTGATCTACTGTGTCACCTATGGCTACACCCGTTTCTACCTAAGGTCTTTTCTCTGGACCTAGGGTTCAGTTCTGGTTGACTTACAACCTCTGTCTGGTCAAGATACCACCTTTGGCATCTTTTTCGATTTCTATTCAATTTCCTTGCCCTAATTTTTCACATTATAATTTTCTTTTTATTAAAAATAAGAGTGTTCTTCAACTCTGACTACTCATATAAGCTGGTGGGACAACCTCCAGATTGAGCGGCGAGATCAAAGTCTGCTTAGCAACCGCGCTTTCTAGAGCGGGACAACCCACTTCCCTTTCAATGTTTAACTTTACTCGAGACAAAGCTTACCCACTATCAGCTAAACTTGTAGTCTTTGTATCCAAACAAAAACATTTTCAAAACATATATTTCCTTTTTGAAATCACTTTCTAAAACATTCATCAATTTCAAAAATAGAAGGTAGGACATTCTAAATTCAATTCAATTCAATTCAAGGTGAAACCCTAATTTGGGTTTCTGATTCTTGTCAAGCAACTAATGTTTGACTTTCTATCTCTAGCCTAATTAACACATGTTTAGGTTTGGTTTTCTATCTTAAGCCCAAGGCGCCTAAAGCCTCGACGCTGATACCACCTTTGGTAGCAGAGTAACTTTTTTTAATTCTTGGCCCAACAACTAATGCCTAGGCTCTGATACCACCTCT
>JAJIYU010015353.1:0-12715 GCA_030144865.1 Tinospora cordifolia
TCCACATCAATCTACCTTATAATTACATATGAAAATATTGTTTATTATAATATAGATTCTTTATGTTTGCTTTTAAGGTTTTTTTATAATTATTTGATAAATCTTTTTTGTATAATAGATCATTTATGCATGACTTTTAAATATTTAAATTAATTATTTATCATTCAAACTTTAGACCCAGAACTGATGATTTTTTTTTTTTTTTTTAACTTTGAATAGAATTAACTGATAAGAAAAAGTTATTCAATATAACAATGATTAAATAAATTTATCAAGTCAGTGAAACCTATCTACCTTTCAACTACTCAAATTGGGTTAGATTCCGGAAGAGACTGGGTTGAGTAAAGATCCAATTTCTAACCTTCCACCTCGAAAGGTAATTGGATTAAGCAGCTTCAAACAGAAGATGTACAAAAGACCAAAACCATAGTTATTAGTACTGTATTTCTACATACTGATTATACAACAAAGGGAAGGAGGGAGAATAAAACCAGAGCCTGTAACAAAATAATGAAAGAAACAACACCTCACTGAGCATCAACAACATCTTGGAGAATGAGAATCAAATTCTCAAGCCCACCAATTTAATTTTACAAAAAAACGGAAAGAATAAATCCTCCAAATCCAGAAACAATTGATCATGGCTGAGCTGCTGCAAGCTGGTAAGCTACAAACTCCGAGAGGCTTTCAGAAAGATGTTTACAAGCTTTCTCATAATTCACGAAACCCATGAACCAGAATTCATGCCCATCAATTGTAACAATCTGTATATACCTCTCCGCCGGATTCTCCCTCAAACTCACCGGATTCACACCACTAACCTTCCCCAATGGTATCATCACCTGTTCATCAAGCACTGTTAATTCCCCGGCTGAGCTACAATAATCACTGGTTCACATAAATTTTTTTGTATGAATAACTCACCTTGTAATAACTCCAAGCTTGTTGCCCAGAAGGCACAGAGAAGCAGAGAGGGCGATCACTACAGAAGGCGATATTGACGTTAGAGAGATAAAGCGTCCCGGCGACTGGTCCGGTCGACGTCGAGAGATAACAAGCGAATGTCTTCTTGAGCCTCTCACTCGGGTGAGTCTCGAATGTTTGCTTGTAAAGCTCTTCGAATCCGCCGCCTTTCAGGGCCTTCGCCGCCAACCCCACCTTCCCCCATGCCGCCTCCGACATCGACGGCCCCGTCCGCACTGCCATCACCAACGAAAAAAAAAAAACAAAAAGAGGGAAACAAATTAATTAACTAATGAATTAATTAATCGTTTATGATAAAATTCAATTAATCGTTCTAGCTTTAGTTTTTACGGTTCTGCCAGAGATTCCGGGCGAGAGTCTCAGCTCTGTGGGTCCAAGAATTGAAGGCTTGGATGCAGGGTTCAAGCGGGTTGGTCGGAGGCTTGTCGACGGGAGAGTACTGAACGTAGGACTGATGTGGTTGGCCGGCGTACTCGCCATCGGCGGCTTTCCAGAAAGCTGCTTTCTGGTTGTTCGGGTGAGAAGAGGGTGCTGCAGGGTAGCCCATCACATGGGTTCCCCACTTCTCAGCGTTCTGATCCGATGGTTGAGATGACGACGATGATGGAGCTTGTTCTGGTTTTCCGCTCATGGCTGCAGATTGGCTCGCTCTGGTTTTTGATGCGTTCCGAAGAGAAGAGACTATAAAAGATTGGAAGAACTGTGGAGAACGAAGGGTATTTGTACACGCGGCGACGCGGACTACTGGGGACAGCGAGGCACAGATGATTGGGAACGCAGAGGAATAGCTTGAAGGGAACTTTCTTAAGGGCGAAGAAAATTAAAATTCAAATAAAAAATGTTAGATTTTGAGAGTCAAATGCGGCAACGAGGGTGAGGGCCGTGAGGTGCGAGGCGGTCTTGGCCGCGTCGAGACTCGTCTCTCGAGCAGAAGCTATGGTGACACGTGGATACCATTTATCTCAACCAATGCTCGTATTCCACGTGTATTGTAATAATATATGATACCGGGGAGGGGACGAAGCTCTCGCTTTGCGTGGCAGAGGTAGCAATAACTACGTCACGTGAGCGTGGAAGAATCCTAAGCTGCAGAAGGCGAAATTTTTGCCTTTGCTTTTTTTTTTTTTTTTGGCCCTTTTGGGATTAATTGATTAGATTAATATATTTACACATTTTAAATGAATATTACCATAATTGCAACCATCACATTATTATTATTATTATTATTATTATTATTATTAAATATTCTTTTGAATTAACATTTTTCAGCTAGAGAAGAATTAATTTTTAAATTTAATCATGTGTAAGAATAAGTTAATTTAAATTCTTGGTTTCGAGTTTGAATTTGAATGTATCATTATTTTATTTATTTTTATCAAGATTATAAAGATAAAAATAATAACAATAACAATAATAATAATAACAATAGTAATATTAGATTCAATTAGGAATGATGAGCAATTGAATGCAAATGGGTGTTAGAGTTTGATAACTTTTTAGGTTAATAATTGAATATATAACATGTTTATATGTGACTTGGTTTTTGTTTTGTTTTGTTTTATATGGGCTTGTTTGGTAAATTAAATAGCCTAATTTTATTTTATTTTTCCTAAGTTGACTTTGTCTTTTACTGTATTTTGACTTTGTTTTTTTGTTGTTTTATTTACTTGATTTGTCAAATTGCAAAGAATACATATTTTTCCTGTTCATTAATATTTAAAGAAAAACTGTAACCTAACTGAAACATAGGTATTTTAAAATCAAAATACTTGTGAAATATTAATTTTACATAAACTAAAAACGAAATATTGATCTTTTAAAGCTTTTCTCAGGACTTTGCTTATCTTTAAAACTGATATAAAATTAATATTTATACCCCATTTAAATGTTATTGAACAAAGAAACAAACAAATGGGTCTAGACTTATTTTTAATTTTTTATCACATGTAAATAGAAGTTAAACAAAACAAAAAAAAAAAAAAATTATCTAACCTGTTTAACATCGTCAACTCCTACTTTAGACCACGCAAGGCTTAAAATAGAAAAGCTCAAGGTGAAGATGAGCACATGAGGTGATAAAAGACACATTTTGATCAAGTACTGATAGTTCAAACCTAAAAAACAATTGTGTTACGTACCAACCCAAACTCATACTAGAGACGTGTATATGATACTGTTGAAAAAAAATCATTTTAAGATGATTGTTGGTCACATTTAACTAAAAGTTTAAGTGAGTCCCATAAGAATAGCTTAATGGTAGCAAGGTAATTCTTAAACTTTGATATATTAAGATCAAGCTGGTAAAACTTTTTAGTTAAAATCATAAGTATATGAATAAAAAATTAATTGCAAAAATATATACTTGGTAATGCATAAACATGTATTACATTTAAAAATTTATTTAGTCTCACTTGGGAAACTAAAGACTTGCAAAAATTTAGTTTATAAGTAAAAGAAGAGCCCACTACAAGAAATGAAATCTTGATGTTTATATGCTACTCAACAAATGAAATCTTGATGTTTATCAACTATGAAGTCCAGAATTTACTTGCCTTCATGTATCGTTTTTGCCTTGAAAAGGGGAGACTTGGCTCGATGGGTAAGTATTTTTGCCTCGTGACCAAAAGTTAATGGGTCCAAGTCATACAACTAACCTCTTGCAATGTAGGATTGTAGGGTGTTCAAGTTGCACAAAAGAGGCCCAAGAATGGTTTGATCCTTCCCAAGAACCTGCATAGACAGGTAAATACTGCACTGCTTTGTAACTTCATTAAAGTGAAACATTGAAGGATTTTTCCACAATCCTCCATACACCAGGATCATTTGAATCCTAAATCCAGAGCTCGTTGAAGGGAAATTTCAAGAAGTTATGTACTCATAGGTAGTCTTTCACATACTCACCTTCAAGAAATGCTAATGCTATGCAGGTCCAATGGTAGCTAATACGTTAGTATGCAAATACAGTACCAAGACGAGATAAAATGAAGAGAGAGGACCCAAGGAAAAAAGGTGGAAAACTTTTAACAAATCTATCTCTTCTCTTCTTATAGGTAAAGGTTGCACTGAAAAAAAAAAAAACAAAAAAACAAAATCAAATCAAAAGCAAGGAGGGGCGGTTGATGGAACCCATTAAACATGAAGGAAACTAAATGAACAATGGATATTCCTACAAGACCAATTTCATAGTCATAGAACACACAGAAATTTGAATTCTTAAATTATAAAGAATATCCTGCTTTTATATACTCTAGATAAAGCAAACAATTAAAAAAGTACTTATAATCAAAAGAGATAATTGTTAAATTTCAAGTAATTTGAACAAACTTGAAGGCAGTAGCATACCATGTCAATTCACCGATTGTGCTCTGGACAACGAAGCTACAAAGTGAATACCCTTTTTTTGTCATGAAAAAATTGACTCAAAACTAACTCATGCAAATCTAATAACACACAACTCAAATATGCTCTAAAATAAACTGAAGCTTTGGAACCGGGCGCCGGAATAATGGTTCCATCCGGAAAGAAGGCACACCTCTTTTCCACTATTAAGCATCATATATTTCGTTCCATTCCTGTACCATTCCATCATATTTTGAAGCCCATCCCTGTAAATATAACAAAAAAAAATCTCTTAGGTTTTCATAAAAATGCGTCACTTTAAAAGAACTGGCTTGCATACGAAGTGAATGTCATGCAAAGTTACTTTTAGTACATTTATACCTTCAGACAGTTTCATCAGCACAGTGATTTTTTATCATAACAGCTATGTCCGTCCATGAAGCTCCTGCTTGGTGAAACTCTACAAGAGCATTGTCCAGAGAATCTTCCCAAAGTGGCAATCCTAACTTGTACTCAACTATAGCGCGCTCACAGAGAATGGTATCGTGTAAGAGGCTGATTTGAGAACCCATGTTTGCAGCTTGCTCAGCTGCTTCTTCTGCCAATACACCTGTAAACAGCTAACTCAGACCCATTTCCTGCAACTGGGGTTTTATTTTATCTGGTATGGGGAAAGTTCATTTGACCGTTGACTTCCTATCTTTGCCCTGGGTCATATTATCTTCTGCACCATTAAAAAGCTTAAAAACTCCTGTAGATGGCCATGTTGCTAAATCAACCTTGTTTGCATGCATAATACCATGAAAGTTTTGCCTGCTCAAACTGTTGCAGCCCCAGTGCAAGAAGAGCCTCATAGAAGTCTGGTTTAATTTTCAGAGCTTCTTCATATCTCTTTCCAGCTTTCACATATTCTTTCTGAGCCCATTCATAGGCAACTTTAACTTTCTAAAGTATATCTTCTCTGGAATCATCTTCTGTAAAGTACATTCTTTTTCTAGCTTTGGATATGTGAAGAATTCCCCAATTAAACAAGGCCATAGCTGCCATCTCTTGGAATCTCCCTGCTGCTAAATCAAAAAGGTCTTGTGCTCCTTCACATGAGACAGCACCCTCCATGGCTTCTGAGTACAGCTTCATACCAAGCTCATGCAGATTCAAATATGCATCTGAATTGAACCCAACATGATTCTTGAACATCGAGCAAACTCCACAATCCAGTTATCTACATACTATGGGCCTGTTTCCATATCCCGTTCAAGTCTAACGCTTCATTCTCAGAGGTACTACTTTAGTTCTTTTGAAGTTTCTGTGGCATACCCCCATTCTCAATACTCTCAAGAAATGGATCTTGTTCAGAATGAACATCTACAATGTACAAAACTATAAGACAGTATATTGGATCCAAACATTTTATCACACTATAAAAATTGATGGGTTTTAATGCCACACAACACAAAACTATAAGAGTTGCAACTCAACCAAACTCTTTTATTACAAAGTTAAAAAATTGAGTAAGTTCTTTCATTACGAACAATGTAACAATTGAATTGAAAAGGAATTCTGCTTGTAGGAATTTGTTGAGCAAGATTGCCATGTAAAAAACCTGTCAGATGATTAACCTCCCTTAAATTATCAAAAAATATATTTTAAACCAACTTAGTTTGTTTAAGGTAGATTGCAGGTTGAGCTACAAATTAGTTAAAAACTAAAAAGAACAAGTACTTGGTGCATTTTCATGGGAAAAATAATTTTTCATTAGCTCTTTCTTAATTCCTCCACTGCTTCTCACCTAGCATCTACATAAAAGTATCAAATTTTCTCAAATTTAGTGGGATAATGACAAAATGAGATTACCTCTAATTATCAAAATGTGATTTATAAAACGGACAATGAGATTCACCTTCCACAGAATTCGCAATACAAGAACTACACAAAAATTCAAACACCCACATCAAAATACTATATAAAGAAACAAATAGTGCAGGCAGTATCCACAAATTAAAAGAGCCAACTGAACATTCAAAACAAAAAATGATTTTAAATCACATTTTGAAATGATCATTTGCAAATTGCCACCAACCTTTAGTATCTTTCTTCTTCTTCTTGTCTGCAACTTGCATGCATGCAGCATCCATAGCAATTCCCATAGATAAAATTAATGTATAATATATAAGATAGCTCAGTGCAAAATATATATAATCCTTAGGCATACCACCAATACTTATGATCAGTTAGCGAATCAAAAGCAACAAAACAAAATAAAAGGTGTGTTTCTAGCTATATGCATGTCATGTAAACTCTCATCATATACAAAATAAATAAAGAAAGAAAGAAATAAGACATAAAGCAAAAGGACACAAGTGTATAAGAAATTTATTAAAGCTTCAATGTATAATGCAATTACCACGTAGCTGCAGAAATCATTATGCATGATATCAATTATCCCTTAATTTATGAAACCAAATGAGTTTTTAGATATGTACCTATACAAAGCTCAATGGAGTGGAGTGGAGCAGTTGGTTAATGATGGCTTTCTATAAGGAACTAAAAAGTAGTTGATAGTCCATTTGAATTGTCACAATTTTCTCAAAATAAGTCCAATTGGCTGAACATGTCATAATTGTTTTTTTTTTGGGTATCTATATAAGCTCTGACAAGTACTGAAAAAGTAGAGAATTGCATCACCGTTGATTCCATTAATTTAACCCTTTTTTCGTGAATGATGAGAATCATAATATTATGATTCATGTACTTGATAATTGACAAGTATAAAAGCCAACATGGAGCAAATTTAAATTAGAATTTTTTTCCTAGTCACAGACCAGGCATATAAAAATGCAATTTGTTTGAAATTGGAGATAACTTGAGCGTTGATTTTGATAAGTATGAAACCAACACATTGATCCCCTGTATCCTCTTCATATCAGTGCTGGTATTCTCTGTACATTCTGGTCATCAGCAAGGAATGCACTAGAGACAGTGACCCCAGCTGACACTGAAGCACATCTCACTGTCACAGAGATGTTCTAGACGACCCTGCTCATGTGATAAGTTATAACAATATTATCTCTTTAAATACAAAAGCGCAGTATAAATACAAACTGAATAGCAGGAAAAGATAAAGATACAAGATTAATTGAATAGTTTGCAGAAGATACATATACGGCCAGATATTATTATATTGCCCAGTTAAAATTACTGTAAACAAGCATTTGTGTATTGTTTATCAGAAAATACACATTGTTTCTGACTCTTGCTTGTCTAAATATGTAATTCAAACAAATTTAAATTAGTTAACATAACCTACATTGTCTGAATGTTACATATGCTTTTAACAAGAAGTTAGGCCCATGACTTTGTTGGTATCTTAGGAATCCCTATATTATTTAATTGTAGGATACTGATATAGAAAATTTAATTTGGGTGCAGGAGTGGGAGATGTACAAGGAAGGAAAGGTGCTGCAATTGATGGACCTTGCAATGAGCTTAGGAAGAAGCTGAGAAGTTTCTAAAGGTTGGTCTACTTTGTGTGCAAAAGCACACAAACCAAAGGTAAATTAAGTTTACCTAGATAAGCAGAGCTGATTACGTGCAACAATCAGTTGCAGAAGATGACTTTGAGAGATAAACATCTTAACCATGATGATGATGATGATGATGATGATGACGACGACGACCAAGGTGGCACCATTAATACTGTGTCCTCCAAACCACCTAAAAGTAGTCTTTTTGCTTCTTGAAAGCAACATATTAATACATCAACAAATAAACAACACAAAGAAAGTCACAGAACAACAAAACCTAAAGTCTCCAAACTAGCCTTTTTGCTTCTTGAATCAAAACAAGCTTTGCCTGTTCTTGACTTTGAGAAGTGCTAGAGAATGAACAAGATTGGAACAAAACATATATTTTGTAGAGAATGATGGTCAATGATGGTGAATGAAGGTGAATGAAGTGCTCTATTTTTCATTGCTAAATGACAATGATTATCTAGTGCTTATTGCTATATGAGGCACTTCGATAGAACTGAAAACAAACTATAACATAACTGCAGCAAATCTTCTACAAAGAAACTAATAGGGAAGATTAATTATCGTCAAGTCTACTACAAAATTTCACATATCTAGACTCATTTTGTTCACAAATGTGTTACTGCATAGTGCATACTACTCAATTTCACAAATCTACTACTCCAGTTTACAAATCTGCTACAGAAAGACTACAAGGAATCAAGATCTCGTAGTCCTCAAGAGCGTGGTGCGATCCTCGTTCACTCTCGATCAAGTTTGTACTACTGATTAACACTTCGTATGTTCAGTGCAATCAAGATCGAAACAATTTTCAAAAACACAAGCGAAAGAGAGAGATATAGAAATAGAAAGAGATTGATGCATACCTGTGTAAAGAAAACCAAACGCCGAGTTGTGAAGCTTGGCAGAGAATGCGAATGGAGGAGAAATGGACTATGAAAAAGAATTGCAGGACTTGTTCTTCAACTCAAGATCTTACAATTTTCAACTAGAAATTGCAACAACTGATTCAAAACTTTCTCGCCGCAAATTTCCAAAGTTCAAAGCTCATTGCTTGTGCTAATGGTGAATTTGAAGCTCAATGAAGTTGTTTTTGATCATCCACGCGAGTTGTGAAGCTTGGCAAAGTGAATTTTGTCTAATAGGATTGCACTTTAAACATATTTATGGCAGATATTATTGTGCAAGAAATAGTTAATTGTGTTACCAGATAACTAACTATAATTTTTTTAATGCCAGTATATCCATTGCCACTAATATTTTCACTAGTTATTGTATATTTTTCGGTTTTGTTATATTTGGCAAGACATGCCTACCACCAAAAACTTTTTGAATGACAGTTAGTTTGTCTGTCACAAATAAACTATTTTTCTTGTAGTGGCTAGAGTCTTAATATCTAGCTCACACTCACACTTCAGGAAGCCTAAGGGATAATGCAAACCAAGCTATGCGCCACATGCACGTAACACGTAGCACGTGGCTCATGACATGCTCATGAGGGCAAAAGGCGTTTGGGCATCTTAGGGACGCATTAGGCACACAACATTTTACACTTCACACATGCACATCATTGCGAGAAGTTGGAGACCTTTGATTTTTTGAAATTGAGGCAAATCGAATGGTTGAGATCATACTGATAGAGTTAAAATCAAAAAATCTAGATTTGATGCATCGTGGATCGGTGCGCGAGATAAATACGATCGAACGAGCATGTGAACCAAGTGTTATGATCCGAACAATCAGATCACGACCAAACCGAGTACTACAATCAAAATTGCTAGATTGCGATCAAAATCTAAATGGCACGATCTGATGATCTGTAGACACATTTATCAATACCGTCCATAGCATCTAAAGGCCAAAAAACACAATCTAATGGTGCATAAACAGGTATCACGATCAGCCACAAAATGACTATAAATAGGAAAACCCCATTCTTCAATTTTTTTTCAATTCACAAAAAAAAAAAAAATTGATTTCTTTCTCATTCTCTTCCTCTAAGCTTTTAAAGCATTTTCCATTATTTGTGAGTTAAGAACTTCAATTTTGGTCCAATTGTTTTAATGATCTGAAGCGCTATAGTCATTTAGTGCTATAGTCATTTAGAAAAAATTTATTGTATCATGGGAGACAAGTATCATATACTGTGAACATCTAAGTGGGACACCATTATCCTAAAAAGATAAAGAGTAAAACTCTAGCTACAATCTATTGCAATTATTCTGCTATATTTATTAGTTATCACTCTAAAATATAACATGATCAAATCATATCATTTGGACCCTAGCAATTACACAAAATGCGGGTCAAGCCCACTTGGTACGAATCCACCTACCGTTATTCCAAGGCCACCTAGTAATATCCCACCACAATACGGGTCAAGCCCACCTAGTATGGAGCCAACTCCTCCTAGTATAAGCCTTTTGTCATCTATTGAATCCTTTGCACAATGTCTGTGATACCAACACATAATGTATAAGAATGTTAATTGGATTGAAGGACCAAAGTAGATGATTGAATCAAACTCATGTGATAGAGTGAGTATGATTTGGTTTGTAATGGAATTGTTTTGAGTTTGATTTGATTTTTTTTCCCATCATTTTTTTAAAAGGAAAGAATGAAAGCAACCAACTGGGTATAAGTATTGCTTTAATGTAAGCCATATCCCAACAGGATACAAAATAGGTAATAATTAAGACATAAAAATGAAAAGGTTAGGAAATATAACCCTAACTTAATATAGTTGTGAATGACAAAAGGGTCACAGAAACCCATACAAGAATACATGACAAGAAGGGGTCTAAGATCTTCAGAAAGATTTCTTCTCATAAGAAACCAAACCATGCACTCCACCTTCAACTTGTGCTGCTCCTGTGCGAACCTGAACATACAACACAAGTGATTCGTTAACTTCATCTACTTTTCTATAACCACCCATAGATTTAAGGATTATGTTCGGCCTAATCAAATTATGATGTGGTTCATCATCTTTAGCATGTTGGACTAAATTAGATGTGTTGTAAACAATAGAACTTACCTCTAGCCTCAGTACACTAGATCTTAGCAAATCATGAGCTGATTGAATAGATGATGCACCAAGATCCTGAAATCCTTGTTTCACAGCGTGCATTGTGTAAGGAATAAATTTTAGTACAGAACCTTTATCTGCAACAGCCCCTACAACTCCTTGTGCCACCTTCAGCTTTGATTTGTCACCCAAATACCGGGCATCACTTCCTTTTGTCATGGCTTCTAGGGAACCCATGCCACGGTATTTTTTCACTCGAACACCGCCCTGTACAAGCACAAGATCATACAATTATGTTAAAGAAGCCCTGGATCAAATATAATAAAGTCATGGATAAATAGATATTTCCTAGCATTAAATTTTTAATTTCATATCCATGTCACAAGAACTGAATCCGCATATATCAACAACAACATCCGAAGAGATTAAAGGATTCAAAGAATTAATACTTGGCAGCAGAACAACATTGTCATGAGTTTGTTTATACAAACACTGTGGAATGATGATAAACTAGGAGACCAAGCGCACACACAGGAATGTAAAAAAGAAAATTGCAAGAAAGTACCAATTATCATCAATCCCATTAGCTTTTATCCCAAGGGCTGAGCAAAAGGAGAGTTTTGTTTTCCCCTTTTGGCTAAGGTCATGACCGTCCCATGTATAATACTATTATACACAGCATCAGACATGAATTTCACTACTCAGAAAAGCAATAATCAGACTTGGAGACAGAAATTTGAAATTGCTACACATAAGAAAGGAAGGAGGCCCGTAAGTGAACAGATAATTATCTCATAAGGACCAGCAAATGGTGCACTATCAAATCCTCAAAAAAAAATAGACACAAGTAACATTTGTTCTAATTCTAAACCAGCCTTCATTGAAGGACTAAGAAAGGGCCAGACACCCAAAAAAATGATAATAAAATATTATGAGAGATTTTAATTTCCAAGCCCCTCCCAACAAAGTTATGTAGTAAGATTAACACTGGCCCAAAGTTGCTCTGAACCCTCCAGAGATAGCAATTATAAATCATGGTTACTACAGACAGCTAAAAGATGTTATCGTGATCAACAAGTTAAGTTATTGATTCCAAATATATGTGACAATTTTTTAAGATATTTTTCTCTTATTCTATATGTTATCAGACACCGCAAGAGAAAGAAGGTTACCACAGAATCTCAACAAAATGAAAGAAGCCTTGAACCTGTCATGAAAAGGTGAACAAGGAAGGTGTTCCATGCCCCAAGAATCGAGATCAATATAAGGGGGAGAGTGTGACACAAAACTGAAATCTAATGAATTTATTAGACTGGGTTTAAGGAACATTGAAGAATTCACAATTCACAATCGAGACAATTCTCAAGGTATATTACATGTGGCAGTGGATGCAACCATTTCACCTGGGGCTAGAAAACTGATAATGAAGTAGCAAACTAAACTGTGAGTCTGCAAGAATGAGAGCATTTGATGGGTGTGAATTTATAGGCGCATCCTTTTTTCCTGGTTCAAAAATCCAAAGGCACTTTCAGTTTTCGTTAGTAGAATTTTTAAAATGCCATAAGTGATGGTTGAAAACACAGGAAGGCCTAACCTCTGTATCATGTATCCATATCAGTTTGTTTGGGACAACAAACCTTTCTAAAAATACAGCAACTAATTTCAATTTTGCAACAATTCAATTTCTGGCTAAGACCAAGTTTCATAGCAATGGAACCATTATCCTCTAGAAAATGGTAAAATTTACGTTTTTATCACACCAATGGGACCCTTTAAGAAGAGCACAATCTCAGGGAAAAGTAAATAAATAAAAATAAAAATAAAAAATCCATCT
>JAJIYU010015354.1:0-12736 GCA_030144865.1 Tinospora cordifolia
ATTTTTAAATGTCCAAATTTATTTTATTTCCATAATATATCATATAATAGTCATTTAAAACATGTTTTCCAACATTTTTATATTTATTTCTTAATTTTTAAAATTCATTTCTAAGTTGTGTGCGTTTAAAAACTCCAGGGTGTTACAGGTCCTCTGACGGAATGCGTTTGTCACTCGTTGTTTGTGTTGAAAATGGTGGAATTATAAAACCGGATATGGAATCCATCTTTGTTACATTTCGAGGTTGTTTATTGGAAGATTGATCTACATTTTTGGGCACCTGACTCATGAATGACCATTCATGAGTAGTATTAAAAAATGGGAGAAATGAATTTGATGATGGGTAAGGAGAAAGAGGAAATTAAAATTGTTGTTGTTGTTGCCTCCATTAAATTGACATACGCTGGATTTGGAGGATGTGGAGTATTTGGTGGATACAAGTTGGACATAGTTTGCATTTGTGGTAAAAAAAAGGTGGAGTAAAATTTTGAGAATTTTGCGGATTGTTGGTACTTGAATGTGAAGATGAAGAAGAATTACTAAATGAATTCATTGATAAAATAACACAATGAAATTTTTGGCTAGAATGCGGAAGCGAACGATTGGAAGTGAAGAAATATTTTTGAAGAAAGAATGAGTAGTGAAGGATATTGGTTAATGAATGAGTTTCTTGAATTGAATAGATGTGGTATTTATACAGTATGTGTAATTAGTAAAATAAATAAGAAAAAATAGTTTAATGGCTTTATAACCATTTATAATCGTTACAAAAAAAAAAACCATTACATACATTTTACTAGTCGTTACACAATTAAAAAAAAATCAATGGCTAAAAATATAACCGTTCAACGGTTTAAAACAAATGTTCAAACGGTAAAAAAATAAAAAACTATCGAATTAAATTTTAAAAAAATAAAAAAAACTGATCATGTGTTGCGGCACATTTAATGCGCCGCAGCGCAATAAAAAAATATTTTTTTAAAAAAAGGTGCCCCGAGCGCTCGAGGCGTTCTGTCCATGTCAGATGCCTAGCAATGGGCATCCGACGCGGACCAAATGCAATGAGCGCCACGTAGGCGCTCATTGCATCTGCATTGCGGATGACCTTAGGATAGTGTATGAGAATATACATAACTGTCTAGTAGCCCACTCAAGTAATTTCTTATTACCTCTGAGGCTTTGGAGAGCCTCTATACATGTTCTCACTGTTAAAATCATTTAAAAAAAGTGCACAATTGTGTTGTGGATTGAAAATTTATTAATTGTTGCATTTACTCGCATAATATTACTATTCATGCATACATAACATTGTTTTATCGAATTCCTACTCTAAGTCATATTAGATTGCATTTCTCACTAAGCATGTTATGGACAAATTGGGCTTACTACATTACCATTCAAGTCCTTCTACCATGAATAAGGGTAAGAAGGTGGTCATAGTGTAGTGCCGCATTTTCTTTTATTTTGGTAAGTTTCTTCACACTATTTACTATTTTGAGAGTTAGAATGATGTATAGGAGTGAAAAAACATTGTAAATAGTTTGACTTAGATATTTTTTGCTAGCAATACATTTTGATGATGGTACAAAACTTGCTTTTGTTTAACTTTAATTTCTACCACATTTATATCTTTTAGTTACTTTTGCATCTCTTATAGTTAGTATGATGGTTTTGTGTATGGTGTTGTGAATAAAGCTTAACAGTGTTCTGGCAAGCTCGGCTTACGATTGGGTTTGTCAAGGCACACTGCTGGTCAGTTCGCCTTTTACCCTAGGGAAGGGATTCCGACAACTAAAATACAAACTTACAAGCTATAGATACTTACAATGCAATCTTTCTATTGCCAAAAAAGTGATTAGAGTCTCGTTAGAATAATGGATGATTTTTTGGTGGTAAGACCCTTTTTTGGTGGTAAGACCCTTTTTTGGAGTGGGGTAAGTTGAGGTGGATGAAATAATTTGGTGGATAAATGGGGTTATTATAAAGGGTATAATGGTTATTTCACAATAGGATATAATTGGAATATGATAATGGGGTGAATACAACCACTAATGGGGTAAATTTAGCCCCACTCATTATTTATTTAGTCATTTATTTTTGTCACACTAAATACATATAAAAAAGATAAAAATCTATTAAAAGGAGTTTTCCCTAGCTTGGAGAAACCCATAAGGTCAAGTTTTATGCAAGATTGGTAGTTATTTCAAACTTCACTCCATAGGAATTCCAGGAAAAAGTAATTCCACCTTGGCTCCATAACCCAAATGGATGCTTAAAAACAACACTCAACTGAAATTAATGCTTATATCATAATGTAATGCACTTTTTGGTTATCTAACTTGACTTCATGTGGTTATTAATTATAAATAAGAGTTTAGAACCATATAAGGTGATCTACTAGCATTAGCTAAAACACCCCAGCCCTCGAATCCTGTCACATACGTCATTGATTGGGCATCTTCGTCTCTCACCTCGAGACGAAATTGAGTCAACTGATGCGGTCACTCCCACTTACCATATTAGAGAACTAGGACGTTAATTACATTCTTTTTTTCTCATACCGTCCTAATAAAATATCAGAGTGTGAAGAACATAAACAATATTATCATGCATAACTAGAGCATAGGGATGATATGCCCACCAACAACAATATGATTAAACTTAGAAATAAATAAAAATACTTGGACCCCATGGCTTGATGTAAAATGAGTTAATAAACCAATACTTGGCCCCACGGCCTAGTTTAATAAATGAGTAAAACAAAAGCATAAATAAAATATGAATCCCATGCTCTACAATTAAAAGTAGTAAATGATCTACTAACTCCTACTCATGCTCATTAGTGAAGGTACCAATGCTACAAATTTTATCTTTGCCCCTTATAAACACACATATCTTCAAAGGTTACTTGAAAAGAGATTAGCAGGGGTGAGCTCAAGAGCCAAGTGGATCATATACAATACATATCAAACTTTATCAAAAGTTAGAAACATAACACATGCAAACACTTACAAATCATTGGGCATTTCAAAGCACTTCAATTTTTTAGGTTAACGTTAAAACCAAAAGGAATTTTCTCGGTATTCCCCTATGTCTAAATTGTTGGAAATAATGCCCCAAAGGCTAATTCCTCATCATGACATAACTTTAGAAGTGAGGTCTCACTCGATCCTCAGTCCCAGCTCAACTACTACCTTAGTAGCATAGACACTTGCCTAAGGTGGGGAAATACCCATGATGATATCAGACCACTACCACAGTATCTGTGTCATCACCCCAGTACATGGTTAGACTCTTAATTATCTTCAGTTAGTGACCACAAGCATGCATATTAGTATTACTAACATGACTCATATATACACAAGACATGCTAATAAATTATCATGCATCAGGCCGCATGGAATCATGCTATTCAATAAGTAACATCAATGGCATATTCTTGAGATGGTATTGGATAATAGAAAATCATATGGCATGCTACCATAGTATCATGGGCAGACAATCATACAAGGGTATCCTACCATGTTGTAATACCCTGTAATCTTATACTGAATGAAATGAAACAATTTAATTCCATTTGATTGAATTTCGGTGAGAAATGAAAATGAGTCCATTTCAGGGATAAATTTAGCAGGTCCAAAACTCCATTTTAGCGAGTCTTAAGATCTCAGAATGACTTGAAATTACATTAAATGACATGAACTGATCAACTAGACAACATATCCAAAAATTTGATTGGCCAAAATTAGGGTTTTATTTGCCTAATACCCTTGAGTGGAGTCTAAATTAGGAAAGTAAATGAAATGAGAATCACCCTAGTCAATCGATAGTTTACAAATGTGCGTTATTTTAATATGAACACAAAAATATATGTTAAAGGCCTTAATTCTTAGTAAATAATGAGATATGAATTTTTATTAAATTCATGTGGACCTATAAATGCATGACCACCCCTAAACATGTGTAAACCACATGAGTGGAATACCATGATCATATACATCCTCACCCTACCCAACCTCAATGGCATGTTTCCCTAATTTGAAATCATGTAGAATGATTCCATGTGCCATGCAAATAATCAAGTATTCAACACTTATGAGATGTTTCACCTTGTTTAGAAACCATTAATAATAATCTCATGTACACAAACATTTATCATGTACACCATGCCCTACTTAGGCAAAATTGCCACATATATGTGTGTGTGTGTGCACACATGTGAATAACCTAATTAAAAGTTTCCCAAAGTCTAGTTTATGCTCACAAGAAACCCTAGCCATCGCACACAAAAAAGGAGCCAAAAATCAAAAGTAAGAAAGTTTCCTAAACCCAAAGATACACAAATCTTGTTGCCACAAGGGAGAGTTACCATCATATCCCTAATAACAAAACCCTAGCTGTCACCTTGGTGCTCACATGCAAATTGTCCCCTTTAATTTTGTAATGTTGCCCATTTGTGAGCAACCTAAGCTTCCCAAACCATCCCCTAGGTGTTCTTGAAAATCTTTAAGAATCCCCCTTTTGCACACTTCTTCTCTATCCCTAAGCAAGAGTTGGCACTTTCCTCTTAGCTTGTTCTAGCCTCCTTCTTGGTAACCATTTTGTTGTTGAGTGATCTTGAAGTATTCATGAGTGTTTGAGTGTTTGATTGAGTGTTCATGAGTTGTCTTTGAAGTGTTAGAAGTGTTAAAGAAAGGAACCTCTGTTGTCTTTGAGAAAAAGCTTCATAAGGTGGATTGGATTTCCTACACTTCTACTTTGCTAGTTTGCATTTCTAGCATGTCCATGCATCTTTTATTCTCAGTTTAGCATGTTTAGTTTTAGTTTTCAACATGTTAACCATGATTTAAATTCAATTTATCATGTATGCATGTTTTAAGCATTCATGATATCATGTCATGCCTAATTCCCATGCTTAGGTTTGATTTGAATTATGAAGCACGTTATGTATTATTTTCATGCTTTTTGGATGTTTTAATCTCAATTTTATTATTCTAATTTTTTATTTATGAATATGTGAGAATTAAGTTTAAGACTTTGAAATTTATGAACCACGTATTGTCATAGCCATCTATGTGATGCTATGTGTGTTCTTTACATATACTTAGTGTATGGGTATAACCCATAGAAGAGTGTATGGGTATAACCCATTACTAATTGTGGATGGGTATAACCCAAAGTACTTGAAATATGGATATGAGATCCTTATTTTAATAGAATATGACACGATGAATTGTCTTTCCATCCAAGAGTGGAATGCTTTGATAATAACATCAAGGGATTAAAGTCCCTTTCAATCTTAATGTCAACAATAACTAAAGATGTTATTTGACTTGTTTAATTGTTTATAAGTGTTTGAAGTTGGATATGGTTTTGATTTGAATTAGCAATTTAGTTGTTTACGGAATGATTCACTAGGCTATTTGCTCACCCTTCTTCTCATATTTTTTTAGGAAATTGAATCATGAAGACGATTAAAAATTAGATAGCGTTTAAAATTAAAATATTTATATACGGGCATGTTGCCCAAATTTTAATTATTTAAATTAAGACTTCTGCTTAATTTAGTTTTTAAAATGAGTTATGTACTCTTCCATTATTTTCAAATCAAGTGTGTACTTCTATATTATTTTATTAAATGAATAAAGATTAAAGATTTGTTTTATCTCCCTTGTAAAGTCAAATTGTTTGGGTTGTGTGCTCATTATTAATTAATAAGAATTGAGATAATTGAAACAGGATGTAATGCAATTTGTGTACTTATAAATATAATACTGGCCCAACCTTCCTTGTGTGGTTAAGTCCAATTGAAAGTCTCAAGGGTTGGGGTCTTACGCATGCTTCCAAGATCACAAAACAATAAACACACAGTCATGGATCATATTTGAGACTAAAATAATATTAGAGAGAGTGGGTAGTCATCTCCACCTGATACTAGTCTAGTTCGACCTCATTCCTCTCCTTGATATTCTGATTACCACGTATCCTTAACCTTTAGTGATCAAACATAATAAGTTAATTATCTTCAGCATATAATCAAAAGTTGCCCTAATTTATGTCGCTTAACGAATGCTGATGGACCATAATAGTCACGTATTATTGTATTTTTCTTTTAAACACCGCAGTATAGGGACAGTGTTATGGTCTTCGACTTTCTTATGCAAATGGTCTAAAAAGAATGGAATGGTTATTGTATTACTATGGTAACACAAGGTTGTTCTTGCATTGTAGTATGCTATAATGTGTAGTGCTGCAATATTCACGAGGTATTCCCATGAGCGTTTTTTGTTTCCTTCATGACTATGACTTCGATACATTAAACTTAGGTTTTAAAGATAAGTATGTAGCGGGTAGCACTACTTTATACCTCTCTTGTAATAGTTTCTCCTCTTATTCATCTCTTCAAAACCTTTCCAACAGCAGTTTAGTGTGAGTATTTAACACTAGTCTAAACTAATGTTCTGTTACATACAGAGAACAAAATAATAGTTTAGGATTCATTATAGTTGATCTTGCTCGTGGTGGAATGTGATATAAAATTAGTGTGAGTGTTTGAGAGTTGGATCTTTACTGCGCAATACTCTTTAACACTAGTCTGTGGTTCTAGAACATGATTGCAGTGTTCTCGCTGCACCATTCTGCTTCGCTTAGCATTTGTAGCCAATGTGAAAAATGGATTGGAATAGATCCAAAAAGGCCAATGAATGAGAAGTAGTTTAGAGTTACTTTCAACATAGTTTTGGAATCTACTCAATGTTTTGTAGTGTATCCTTGGCACAGTTCTCTTGTTTATGTTGTGAAGCTACTTGGAAGGGAACGAAGATTCAAACTCAACTTAGAATTTGTGAGAGGGAGAGGAGGGAGGTCATAAAGGTGAGTAGGGTTTTCTCAACAAGCACGATGAGTAGCTGCAGAGTGGAATAGTGAGATTAGGGTTTCATTCTCTTGTGCACTAATGGATATATATATACACGTTTCAATGTTCCACCTTGTATTTCCAGCTTTTAATCGCAATACTATGGTTTTTCATCCCAATACTGATGTCTTAGCATTATTCATAATCGTAGGACCACAATCAGGGACTATGATAACACATCCTTTCCAATTTTTCACAAACTTTTTATCGCATGACCACGGTCTGCACACTTGGGCCTCGGTTTCATTGGAATGCCACACATTTGATGCAAGACCGTAGTCCTAATTTTGGGTACCGTGGTCCTAACATTCTTTTCGTTTTTATTTCTAAAACTTGGGTTATTACAATCTACCCCCTTTAAAAGAATTTTGTCCTCGACATTTAAAGAGTAATCACATACCTGTATGATGCCCTCTAGTTAGCTACTCCTGGTGAATAGGTTTGGGTACTTCCAGGGAGCCTATTCTCGGTCATGCTATCTCCGTAGAACCTGAACTAGAGGGATGTCCTTGGTTCTTAGACTCTGCACTTTACAATCTAGTATTTTGACTACTGGTTCTTCGTAAGTAGCATTGTCTCAGAGATTTACTTCCTCCCAATGTACATCGTGACATGGGTCTGGCTCATACTTTCGCAGCATCAATACATGGAACACATTGTGGATCAAGGACATTCTATTTGATTGGTCAACCTTGTAGCACACTCACCAACACCTATTCATTCATCTCTTGTACTAGGTCTGGCCATATAAGTACATGATCATCAAAGTCTGCCCAGTATGATTGAGATCTACAAGGTTTGACGTAGAGAGCTTCGTATGGAGCCATTTTGATACTCGTAGTAACTCTTATTGTAAGCGACTTCTGCTAAGAGCAAGTATTTACTCTAATTACCCTTGAAGTTGAGGATACACGCTCTCAACATATCTTCTGGCATTTATATCACCCTCTTAGACTGTCCATCTGTCTGACGAGAAAAAACAATGCTCATGATGAGCCTAATTTCTTTTGTAAGCTCTGCTACAATTAAAACTTGAATCTGAAATCTCTATTTGACACAATGGTTTTAGGTATACCATGTAGCCTCACTATTTCTTTGATAGTTCTCTTAATTTTTTGAATGTATCTATAGATCGGATGGGTAGGAAATGAGCTACCTTTGTGAGTTGATTTACAATTACCCATACTATGTTTTCGTGTAATACCCCAGAATTTTGTCAAATAATTAAAAATAAATAAGTATAATGAAATTAAATAAAATAAGTTAAGTCAATTAATTTAGAAGATTTTAAGAAATTTTTGGGTGCAAATTATGGGTTGGCAAATGATAAATAATATATTATGGAGATATAATTAAAGAAGAATTTTGACACAAAAATCGTACATATTTCGATATAGAAAAGTTATCCAAAAATAAAAAATTATATAAAATATCTGAAATATTGAGGTATAGAAATATACAAGAGAAATAAAAATAAGAAACCTTATTTAAAAAACTTATTATATACTAATTTCAAGAAAATTGGTTAATTCACATAATCACACAAGAAATAGAAATTTGACAAAAAATAGCAATAGGTATAAAATAAAATAGGCAAATAAAGCCTTAATTTGATATTTAAATAAAAATGTCAAATAAGTAGAATTAATTATAAAAAAATGACATTTAAGTAGGTCTCCGAAAAAAATGAAAATAAGAAAAAAAATTTAAGGAATTACTTTTATTTATAAAAAAATTATTTAATACAAAATCTAGGCATAATTTTAATGTGTAGCCTAATTGAAAAAAATAAAAATAAAAATAATAGTGTAAAAATATAAGATGAAAATAAGAAATCTTTTTTCAAGGTTTATTATATAAGGTTTATTAAATTTATTAGAGAAAGATTAGTAAGATTATTTAGTACACTAAATAATCAGTAAATTTATTTAATAAATTAAACAATATTATTGAATGCAAGAAAATTAGTAAGTTTATTTAATACATCAAATAATCAGTAACTGTAATTCATATATTAAAATCTATTATATGAAAACTTAGGCATAATTTATTGTATAACTTAATTGAAAAAATATATATATATATATTAAAGAAAATATAAATAAAATATTTATTGGTCAAATTAATTAATAAAACCTGATTAGCAAGTTATAAATTTATGGGCTACAAAATTAAAAGTGAGAAATATTATTAATAAGCTCTTTAAATAAATTATCTAATTAGCTAGTTGATTTGGATTTAATACATCACAAAAAAAAATGGAAACAAAATATATAGAATTTATAATTTAATTGTGCAATTGAAATAAAACAGAAATATAAATTGGAGATTGAAAATTTTAAAAAAATCCAGATAATATAAATAATAAAATAATTCAGATACTGAAAATAAAAAAAATCTCAAAATAAAAATATTTTAAGTGTTAGCAAGTTTAAATTATAGATATAGGTTAAAAAAAAATTAGCAATATATGTATTGCAAAAATTAAATATGTGTATAGATATGGTTTATAATATAGTGAGCAAAAAAAAAAATACAAAACAAAACAAAATATGGGCACACCGCAATAAAAATTTGGTGGAACACCGCTCGGAAAGAAAACTAAAATAAAAAAAATCAAAAGAAAATTGATCTAGATCTTGATGAAGCCAAAATAATAATAATAATAATAATAATAATAATAATAATAATAATAATAATAATAATAATAATAATAAAAAATAAACTCTAAATACTTGATCTTGCTAATTTATATGCAAGAGAAAATTAGAAAGTTGCCTTTGGACTTGCTACCCAAAGTTACTAAATTTCACTCCCCTAAACTCTATATAAATGACCCTAGTGCTCTCATTATTTTCATCTCAAATCAAGAGCATACTAGTCCCTCTTAACTCTCTCTGGCTTTCTTCTTGGCAATCCCCTCAGTTCTTGAGTGATATTTAAACTGTTCTTGAGTGTTCTTAAGAGTTTTTGAGTGTTCTTGAGTATTTGTAAGCTTTAAAGTAACGAAACTCTGTCGAATTTCAGAGGTGTGCAGAAGAGACTTATTTAAGGTGGAAGTGATTTCTAACTTTTACTTCTTTATTTTAATTTGAATAAGTCTTGCATGTGTGATGATGTTTTGAAGTTGAATGATTGAATATATGTTTTAAATATGCATGCTTTATTTATTTGATGTGTCATGAATATACATGTTATGCATGTTTAGAAATCAAGAATAATGATGCACGATGTGCATGAATTGTGCCATGAATAAATATTTGATGGTTCATGTTATGTACATGTTGCATCGATGGTTTAATCCGATATTGTGTGTTTTATCACTAAGAAAAGATTAAACAATGATTCAATTCACATACCGGCACGATGATAGACTGCTTGGTGTCATCATGTGTGTTCCACCCCTGATCCGGCTTGCCAGCTTACCCTGATGATTTTGAACTGGGTTTCCAAGAGTTCCCACTTCATAGATTTTGGGTTTGAGTTTCCAAGAGTGATTCTCTCTCCCAACGATGTAGAACACAGAGATTAAACTCTTTCGGTCCGTATGTCAACCATAAACAAGAAATTTGTTTGAATCGCCTAATGTACAAAAGTTTTTGATATGCTTGGTTTGTTTGAATTGAAATAATGACTTTAATGTTAGAAAGATCCATTGGGCTATGTGTTCACCCCTTCCTTCTATTTTTTAGGTAATTGAATTACATGAAGACAATGAATATTAGTTAGGTTCTTTGATTTAAAAAGTTTATAATTTCTATGTAAGGGTATGTTTCCCAAGTTTTAAATCTTCCGCTGTAATAGTTTTTCTTCAAGATTTTATGTACTCAATTTTATCTAATTAATTGGATTGATGAATTTCAGTTATTTCTTGTACTATTGCCTTATGAAAGTCTTAAATTTAAGTTATGCACTGTTAAATACAATCAAGGCATGAAATAATTGAAATAGAAAGTGATGCAAGTTGTGTACTTGTAAATGTAACACCAGCCTGGCCCGCTGTTTGGTTTAGTCCATTGTCAAGAGAATGGTGGTTGTCCAATGCTTAAAGATGCGGGGGTTGGGGTGTTACACTTTGCCCTTCTGATTTTAGGGTAGACCACTCACGAAGTCTATTATAATATTATCCTATTTTCATTCTGAGATCAGAAGTGGTTGCAACATCCTCGAAGGTTGCCTATGTTTGGCCTCTACTTGCTGACAGGTCAGATATTTACAGACATATTTGGTTATGTCTCTTTTCACACCTCTCCACCAATAAGTCTTCTTGAGGTTTTGGTACATCTTATCACCTCCTGGATGCATCGTGTACTTGGTCTAATGAGCTTCATCCAATATGGTCCTTCTACTCTGCCCAGTCTTTGGTACACAGACTCTATCCCCAAGTTTCAATTAAACTTCGACATTGATTCTCAAATTGGTGTATTTGTCCCTCTTGACACCTTTTGTTAGGTCCACAATCCATTTGTCGTGTTTTCACCCATCTCTAATCTGTTATAGCATGTCTAGTTGGATAATTAATGCACAAAGGTATGCCTGCTTCCCGTGTAAAGTTATATTCAGATTGTAATCACTGATCAGCTGATACATTTGTCATTTTTCTTCATTCTTCTTATCGAACATTTTATTAAGGGCATCAAATATGACATTAACCTTTCCTGGATGGTAGTAGAGTTGGAAGTCATACTCCTTCAGAAACTCTATCCATCTCCACTATCTTAGATTAAACTCCCTTTGAGTATAGATATACTTCATGCTCTTGTGGTCTGACAACAAGTCGAATATCTCTCCATAGAGATAATGCCTCCAAATCTTTAAGGCAAACACGTAGCAGCTAGTTCTAGGTCATGCATGGGATATTTTTACTCATGGATTTTCTGTTGTCAAAAGGCGTAAGCAATAACTTTTCCTCTTGAATCAGTACAACACCCAACCCGTTTTGTGATGCATCTATATACATAACGTACCACCAAGAGTAGGGGTAACAAAATTGGAGCACTCAACTTCTTCTTCAACTCTTGGAAAGATTCCTCGCATTTCTCATCCTAAATGAACTTCTCTCCTCTTTGGTCAGCTTAGTCACATGTCCAACTAACATGAAGATGTAATACCCCAACCCCCTAAAAACAGGTTTAAGCTCAACCACAAGGTGGGTTGGGTCCTACGTTACATTTACAAGTACACAACTTTCATTTCAATTCCTTTGTTTAAATCCTTATTGAAAACATTCATGGATACATCACAATGTATTAAATTTCAATTCAATAAGGCTATACAATTAGATAAAAGAATACTTCAAACTCTTTATTTATTCAAACAAAATAAAGAAAGTTACATTCTTAAATCAAAACTTGAGTACATAACTTTCAAAACTTAAATAAAAGTCAGCGGAAGTCTT
The DNA here is from genome assembly GCA_030144865.1 of Tinospora cordifolia. Classification (NCBI taxonomy): domain Eukaryota; kingdom Viridiplantae; phylum Streptophyta; class Magnoliopsida; order Ranunculales; family Menispermaceae; genus Tinospora; species Tinospora cordifolia. The sequence goes on from JAJIYU010015354.1 coordinate 12,315, forward strand.
AAATTCAAAATTTGGGCAACATGCCCTTAAAATAGAACTTTCAAAACATAGAAATAATCTAACATCCATGGCCTTCATGATTCAAGTAAATTTCCTAAAAAATAAAAGGAACGGGTGAGCCCATAGCCTAGTGGATCATTCATTAAACAACTAAGTTACTATTTCTAATCAATAATACATCCAAATTCAAACACTTTCATGCATTAAGTGATTCAAGCAACCTTTTGGTTGTAGTTGACATTAAGACTGAAAGTGTAATACCCCAGAATTTTGTCAAATAATTTAAAATTAATAAAATAAGTCAATTAATTTCAAGAAATTTTGGATGCAAATGGTGGGTTGGCACATGAAAAATAAAATAAATTAGAGATATAGTGGAAATTAAACAAATAAAACCTTAATTTGATAATTAAATAAAAAAA
>JAJIYU010015355.1:0-12726 GCA_030144865.1 Tinospora cordifolia
GAAGTAATTAGCTCAACATAGAAAGTAAGGAAGACATCAAACAAGATTTAACTAAATAAACCATACTCAACTCTGTTTACACACTTCAATTGTAATGGAAATCAAACTCTAAACCTGAAGCTGCAACAGATTGCTCCTTTCTTCTATCTGCTCACTTCTAGCATTGAGCTCTTCTTTCTGCACTCTCTCTTGAGTTTCTCACCGTTTCTCCCAATATATTTCATTCTCTTGGGCTCTGGTATTTATAGACTTGTGTTGCAATTAGATGACCGCAGTGAGTGACCTCGGTCCATACATTTGCTGTCTAAAAACTGCCATTCCTCTGCAATTGGCACATCTGCACTCGGCACACATTGTGCACATCATTCAAGTGGTATAACATACTGGTTACCGCGGTCCTCAATGCTTTGGACCGTGGTAACCAATGTGTGCAAGTGGAAACACACATCATGGACCGTGGTCCTCAACATATCAACAAGGAATGCTTTTCAAATCATACAATTATACAAGTTCACGCTAGCATAGAAAATTTTTGGGATTCCATCTAAGCTTTTAGGTTCAAGTGTCTCATACCGCTCTACACCTTCCACTTAGCCTTTCACCCAAAAAATTGCCACACCCAAACAATTTCGTAAATGTCTTGATAACTAAGGTTTCCCAAGCCCCACTATACCTGATCATCCCATACCAGCCAAGCATAGGAAAACAAGTTCTTTCAAAGTCGCCAATCATTCACCAAACATGGTCCATCATTCTTTAAGTTTAGGCTTCCTCCATACCCCTAAATTCCTATGCATCCCATACTGCATAGAAACCAGAGATAGAATCTTTTCAATCTCGTGTCCCGACCAAAAAAAGATTTTGTTTTTACACATCAGTTTCTAACCTTTGTCCTAAAGTTTTATGCTTTTGATCCACTTTTCTACCTATGTTTCTACATAAGGTCATTCCCTTATACCCAAGGTTTCAATTTGGTTGACTCACAACCTCTGTCTAATCAAGAGACCACCTTTGGCATTTCTTTCGATTTCTAGTCAATTTCTTGCCCCAGTTTTCACCTTCTAATTTTATTTTATAAAAAGTACAAGTGTTCTTCAACTCTGACTACTCGTATAAGCTAGTAGAAAAACCTCCACATCAGGTAGCGAGACCGAAGTTTGCTTAGCAAACACGCTTTCTCGGGCAGGATAACCCACCTCCATTTCAATATTTAACTTTACTCAAGACAAGACTTACCCAATATTAGCTCAACTTGCAGTCTTCGTATCCAAAAAAAAATTTCAAAACATATCTTTCCTTTTTAAAAACACCTTCAAAAATAGTTTTCAATTTCAAAAATAGAAGATAAGGTATTCTAATTTCAACTCAAAGCACTAGTAAAACCTAGTTGAGTTAACATTTTCTAAATCTGATACTACCATTGGTATAGATTAAACTTTCTAATTCTAGCCCAACAACTAATATCTAGGCTTGACTTTCTAATTCTTGCCCAACAACTAATGCCTAGGCTCTGATACCACACTTTTGTATAAGAGGAATCATCTTTTTTTCAGTGAGCTACAGCCTTAGCTCTGATACTACACTTGTAACACCCCAACCCCCGACATTTTCAATTGGACTTAAACACAAAGCGGCCTGAGCTGATATTATTTTACAAGTACACAACTTCACTTCTTATTCCTTTTATCCCACGCTTCATTAATATTCAAGAACACTTAACCCGAAATTTATACATAAAGTTCAATAAGGCAATTACACAATAGATAAAAGAAAACTTTCCAAATCTTTATTGATTTAATAAAAGAGAGTACATAACTCAAAAACTAATAAAAGAAATTAAATTTAGCGAAAGTCTTACATTATAGATATTTAGAATTTGGGTTATATGCCTTTAAATTCAAATATAGAGACTTTCTAAAATAAAATAATTTCAGCATGTTTAACACATAAACATTCAAAGCATGAAAACAAACACATAGTATGCATCATATTTTAAAATAAACCTAAACATGCATCATCTAAGAATGACATGATTTCATGATCAACTAACATAACATACATACAAATTTGAAATTTAAATCATGTTCTTTAAACCTAAATATGCATGCTAAACTAAAATCAAGCATACATGGGCATGGTATTAAACTAAACAAGTAAAATTGAGATTTTAAAAGTCACTTCCACCTTAATTTAAAGATCACTAAAATTTAGGTGGAGTTTCCCCTTCTTTCCAATATCTAGTATTCAAAGAATACTCAAAACCACTCAATCAAACACCATAGCACTCAAGAATAGTTTAAGATCACTCAAGAACTAAGGGGGTTGCCATGAAGACGTCTAAAAAAGTCAAGAGGGACTAGTATGCTCTTGCTTTGGGACAAGGAAGAAATAGAACATTAGGGGGGGTTTTATATAGAGTTTCATAAGCACCTAGGGAACGGTTTGGGTAGCTCATAAGAAAAATCTTTCCATAGACAAGAGGGGACGGTTTGCATGGTTTGGGCAAGTGTGCTCAAGGTTTAGGCAAGTGGTTTCCTAATCATGTGTGAGCCCAATCTTTGAATCTTTCTTTGTTTCCTTTGTGTGTGTGAACAAAATAGGGGTTTAGAATGCTTGCTACCTTAGTTTGTATGTCCAAATATAATCATATTTGCTCACAAGGCAACTTCACTTGGGGGTTAAGTTTAAATCAAAGGGAGACCTTTTATTTTTGGCGTCAAAGCATACACCCCAATCCTCTAGACTTTCAGTTGGACTTAACTACAAGTGTAACACCCCAACTCTCATACGGACCTCTCAGTATGTACAATGATTCGTTATCCGTAAGGAACTGGAATGTCACTTAATTCTTTTAGTAAAATTATTCCTAAAATTACTGTCAAACAAAATTTTATTTTTATAAATGGGTAATCTCGATACAAATCACTAAATCATCAGAGTAAATAAGCGAAATTGAATGAAAAATTTAAAGAAAATCACGCAGTGGAATAAAACTTCCCAAAAGTTAATTAAACTAAAAAACATATTGATGAAATAGTCCAAGTCATACAATCTAAAACATATTTTACAAGTAACTATAAAGTGAAAATCAAAATACATACTTAGTCTATTTAGGTTTGCAGCAAAAAGAAGACTTAAGTACAAAAGTCTCGACCGATAGTTTCCTCGAATCAAAGATATTGATTTCTTATACTTCACTCTTGTGAGTACCTGAAAAATAAGTAATGGGTGAGCTCGAAAGCCTAGTTGATCACTCCAATACATCACACGCATTACACAAATCAAACTCAAAACATTACAAACACTTTCACACATTAAGCGTTTCATACATTCAATTGGTTTTAGTCGTAATCTAAGACCGAAAAAAGTTTGAGATGCCCCTAGGTATTCCCCATGATCTAATCTAACATTTCTCAAATCACAGTCTAAGAGAGGTACTTCCTGCAGCGTCGTACTGACTCCCAAAGACTTTTAGCTGTCGCACTCAGCTACGGTTGGGAATACCTATGGTTCGCTTTGCGACTCGTCGATCTCAAATGGTGACATATAGGAGATGCCACCTTGATCCGCCTCGGGCTCGTCAATCGCATAGGTACGTGGATTCTTAATAATCCTTTAATCTTATTTTAGGTTTCAACAAAATCAATCCTATCAACCCTTTGCACACTTAACACCTAATCAAATATAAATACATGATATATGCAATTTTCATGGCAAATGAAATGAGTGAATGCTAGAGTATTATTATGCAATTCCTATGAATGCATGCATGGAATTTAATAGCAAATCATCATGTTATCAAGGAACATTTCAATCAAGTCAAACAGTTTCATCAACATAGTTCAAATTACTCTAAAATTATTAAGATAAAATGCTTTGAACTTAAAATTCTTATAATACGGATGAGTAAGGAAATCCCGCCCACCTGAATTTTTAGACGTCCTTCTTTCTATTTCGTCACTAATATTTAGTCTACGATGGCCGATCTGCAATAGTAAATTTATTATAATAATTCTCTAACTAAAATTTCATAATAATTTCATGACTTTTTAATTTTAAGTAATTTTAACTAATCAAAATTATTTTAGTGATCAGCTTCATACATTAAAATTTATTAAATAAGTGTTCTTCAATTTCTTAATCTCTATGATTTAAATAATAAATAGTATGTAACTCAAATTAAAAATTAAATTTAATGAAAGTCTTAATTTAAAACCCTATCTAATTTTTAGTAGTCTTCATGATTCAATTTTCCAAAAAAAAGAGGAGAAGGGATGAACACATAGCCCAATGGATCATTTCATAAATAACTAATTACTAATTCAAATCAAAAGTACATCTAAATTCAAACATTTACATGTATTAAGTGATTCAAACAATATTTTTTTAGTTATTGTTGACATTAAGATTGAAAGGGGTTCTAATCCCTTGATATTCTTATCAAAATACTCTATTCTTGGATGGAAAGACAATTCATCCTGTCATATTCCATTGGAATAAGGACCTCATGCCCATATTCCAACTGTTTTGGTTTATACCCACCCACACTCAGTGATAAGACCCATATACACTAAGTATATGCAGAAAATACCCATAGCATTACATAGATTACTACGATAGTATGTGGTTCATAAACTTCAAAATCTTAAACTTGATTCTCACATATTCATGAATCTAAAATCAGAATAATAAAATTAAGAATAAAACATTCAAAAAAGCATGAAAACAATATATAACATGCTTCATAACTCCAATCAAACCTAAACATGGAAACTAGGCATCGCATGGTATCATGAATACTTAAAACATGCATACATGATAAACTGAATTTAAATTATGATTAAACATGTTGAAAACTAAAATAAACATGCTAAACTAAAAATAAAAGATGCATGAATATGCTAGAAACTCAAACTAGCAAAGTAGAAGTGTAAGAAATCTCATCCACCTTAAGAAACATTTTTTCAAAAATTCAACAGAGGTTCCTTTCTTCTATGCACTTTAAGAACAAATAGCAACTTCAAGAATGTAAAAGTAATCTAAAAGGGAGAAGGGATTTTCAAGAAGAGTGCTAGAAAAAAATCAAAAGGAACTAGTATACTCTTGTTTTGAAACAAAGAAGAATGAGCACATTAGGGGGGTTTATATAGATTTTCAAAGCACAAGGGAACATGGTTTCGGCATCTTGGATTAGGGTTTCCTCACAAGGGTGGCAGCTAGGTTTTGTACAAAATCATAAGGGGACAACTAGGGCTTTTTGCATGAATGTTTTGATGGTTTTTCCCTTAGTTGGCACCAAGATTAGAGCATCTTTTTGTTTAGGTAACTTTCCCATTTCTGATTTTTGGTTTCTTCTTTGTTTGCGATGGTTATGGTTTTTCTTGTGAGCATAAATCTGACTTTGGAAACTTCTATTTGGGTTGTTCACATGTGTGCACACACACACATACACACATATATGAGTCGTTTTTGCCTATGTGGGGCATGGTGTACATGATTGTAACACCCTAACCCCGTAGAAACAGGTTTAAGCTCAACCACAAGGTGAGTTGGGTCCTATGTTACATTTACAAGTATACAACTTGCATGTCAATTCCTTTATTTAAACACTTACTGAAAACATTCATGGATACATCACAATGTATTAAATTTCAATTCAATAAGGCTATACAATTAGATAAATGAATACTTCAAACTCTTTATTTATTCAAATAAAATAAAGAAATTACATTCTTAAATCAAAACTTAAGTACATAACTTTCAAAACTTAAATAAAATTCAGTGAAAGTCTTAAATTGAAAATTTGGGCAACATGGCCTTAAAATAGAACTTTCAAAACTTAGAAATAATCTAATATCCATGGCCTTCATGATTCACGTCAATTTCCTGAAAAATAAAAGGAAGGGGTGAGCACATAGCCCAGTGGATCATTCATTAAATAGCTAAATTACTATTTCAAATCAATAACACATCTAAATTCAAACATTTTCATGCATTAAGTGATTCAAGCAACTTTTTGGTTGTAGTTGACTTTAAGACTAAAAGGGGTTCTACTCCCTTGATGTTCTTAATTTAGATACCCCTCTTCAGGGTGGAAAGACATTTCTTTGTCACTTTCCATTGGATGCCCCATACCAAGTATCCCTTAGTTGTCCCCACAACCACACACTCCAAGCATGTGTTAAGAACACCCATACCGGTCACTATGACAGTACGTGGTTCTTATCTTCAATTTCTTATATTTAAGAATCACATAATCATAAAAGAAATTCAAAATGTAAATATCAGAATTTTAATCAACCAAGAAAGTATGAAAACATTACATCACATGCTTGAAACATTGAATTAAATCCTAAACATGGATTCTAAGCATGAAATGCTCTCATGAGTGATTAAAACATAAAAATATGCTAACTAAAATTAAAATATGACTAAACATGCTGAAACTAAAATAAGACATACTAAAAATTAGAATTTAAACAAGCATGAACATGCTAGAAATTTAAAATAGCAAAGTAGAGGTTTAAGAAATCCCCTCCACCTTAATCCGAGTTTCTTTGTAGAATCTGACAGAGGTTCCCCTTATCTACCACTTTTAGAACTTCAAGATCTTTTAATCATCAACAAAACTACTTCAACAACTCACTAATATATTGAAATAAGAACTTCTCACACAAGAAGAAAAGACAGTGAGAAGCGGTGCCAAGAAGAAGGCAAGAACAAGCAAAGAGGGAAGTGTCAACTTTTTGCTTTGGGATGACATGAATGTGAGCAAGAGGGGGTATTTATAGGTGTTCATGAGCACAATGGGGCATCTAGGGCAGCTCACCATGTTTTGGCATATTTTCAAACTCATAAGGGGATGGTTTGGGAGATAAAGGCAAGTGTGCTCATGGTTGGCAAGTGAGCTCATGGTTGGCAAGTGAGACCACTAAGGTTTTCAATCCAAGTGTGAGCAAAATCTTTGAACCTTATTTGTTTCTTTTATGTGTGTGAACACAAGAAAAGGTTTAGAATACATTATAATCTCTCTTGGACGTCCTCTATTAGTAGGGAAACATTCTAATATATTGTGATTCATAAAATCAAATAAGTTTCTAATATGAGCACACAAAAACAAAGCTTTGGAATGTTTCTTATTTCCTTTGGATTCTATCCCTTTTTGGCTCCACACGTGAGCATGAGGCAAGTTTTTATTTTCTAATTTTTTTCTAGTGAAGGAATATTTTTATATCTCTTTAAATCAGTCACTCTCATTAAACTTCTATCTTGGGTTTGTCACATGTGTGCCCACACACATACTTATGAGACATTTTATATATAACCTTAGTATACATGATCATTTATCTTGACACATGAAATCATTCTTCATGGTTTCTATAGGTGTAGGACTTGATCATTTACATGGCACATGGGATCATTCTTCATGGTTTCAAATAATGGACACGTCCCATGGAGCTTAGGGTAGGGTAGGATGTACATGATCATTGTGTTTCACCCATGTGACTTGCACATGTTAGGGGCAGCCATGACTTCATGGGTTCACAAAAATCAAATAAAAATTAATATCTTCTTATTTATATGGAACTATGATTTATATCCTATAGTTTTAGAATCACATGAACCTAATGCACATTTTAAGGTATGGTTTGGCCCAAGGTAATTTTTCCTCAAAACTTTCTTTATTTAAGACCCACTGAGGTCACTAGGCAAATGAAAATCCAAATCTTGGCCAATTATTCTAATTTTCGGATATGTCATTCATTTTGTTAGTTCATTTCATTTCTTTTCGTTTTAGGTCATTTTGATCTCCCGAAGTACCCTAAATGCCAATTCTTTCTAATTTGGACTCCCTGAAGGGCATTTGGCAAATGAAAACATTAACCTCGACCAATTGTTCTAATTTTTTGATATGTCATTCATTTTGTTAGTTCATGTTATTCTATTTTGTTTTTGGTTATTTCAATCCCCTGAAGTGCCCTAAATGACAATTCTTTCTAATTTGGAACCCTGAAGGGCGTTTGTCAAATGAAAACCCTAACCTTGACCAATTGTTCTAATTTTTGAAAATGTTGTCCTATTAGTTGGTTTGTTTTACGATACTTTATTTCAAGTTGTTTTGATTCCCTAAAGGTCATCAAATGAGGCTTTCGAAAATCTACCAAATTTAGCCCTGAAATGAGCTTGGTTTCATTTTGCACCCAATTTCACTGAATTAATCTTGAATTTCATTTTAATTAAATATAGAGTTTTCAAGGTATTTCAATGATAAATGTTTGTGTGTATATGAAATCATTCTTAATGGTTTCTAAACAAAGTGAAATGTCCCATGTAGTTAGGTAGGTGTGGGCATACACGATCATGTACTAAACACATGGAATCATTTTCATGGTTTTCAAACAATGGAGACATCCCATGCAATTTAGGTAGGGTGTGGTACACATGATCACCCATGATCATCACCCATGCATCTTTGGGTTTACATGAATTTAATAAAAATTCATACTTCATAATTGGCTAGGAATTAAGGCCTTTATCATATATTTTTGAGTTCAAATGAAAATAGTAAAAATTTTATATTATTATTTGGTTAGGGTTATCCAAATTTTCTTTCCTTATTTAGAATCCACTGAAGGGTCTTAAGCAAATGAAACCCTAATTTTGAGCAAATGAAATGATTTTCTGATAAGTTGTCCAATTGATCGGTTCATGTCATATCAATTCATTTTAGGTCGTTTTGGGCCCTTAAGGCTTACTAAATGAAGGTCTTGGACCTGCTAAATTAATCCCTGAAACGATCTCGGTCTCATTTTTCACCCAAGTTCACCCAAATGGGGATTGAATTGTTTCATTTCATTCCGTACCAAATTTTCAGGGTATTACACCTTTTGTGCGACATCATGACATGTGTGCACTAGGGTCCACGTTTTGATTTACTTCTAAGGGTGGTGTGCACAAATCAACAAGTGAATCTGGTCAAGGTGTGAGTAAGAGAACTTCTAATCTTGGTTCAAACCTATTCTTGGAGTCATGACATAAGCAACTTCCATTTCTTGAATCTCCTTCATGGGTGCCCACCAAATGAGGGCACCTTTGGCCTTTCCCACTTATTTTGTGATCTCATCAAATTTAGATAGTTTCTATTATGGCACCCAAGCATGACGACTAGGGTTTGCACATGTGCCATGTAATAGCCCAAATTTTTGTAATGCGAGTGCATCACAATGAAATTTAAAAATATATAAAATTATTTTTAACTAAGTGATTTAAATAAAAATAATTCATAGATATATATATATGTATATATAAGCATACATGATTTTGAATATCTTATGGTAGATGGAATAAATAAATAAGTAATGGTTTGTTTTCAAAAAAAAAAAAAGAGATGAATAAAACAAGTGAAATGAACACTTGTATGTTGACATATATAAGGGAGTTGTTCAATGTGTTAGGCTCACACAAACCAAGCATTCAAAACTTACAAAAAAAAAATGGAGAACTGATTCCTTTCTTTTCTTCATCTAAGCTCCAAAAAAAAAAAAAAACTAGATCTCGTTGGATCTGGTTTTTCAATTGTTAATCATCTTTGATTCTTCAATCTGGCCGGCCCTCTTCGATCTTGCCAGATTTGCCATTGGCATCATCAAACCACCATCGTCACAAGCTCAAAACCATTGAAACTGGTTCGGATCTACACAATCAGCCACGGTCTGGAAAAGTTTCAAATCTGAAGAACGAACACCCACAGCTGCTGTTTGGTTCGTAGCTTGCACATTTGGTTCGTGACGGTTGCTGGCAGTAGATGTGAGTGTAGTTTGCTGCTAGTGCATCCTTGCTGTTTGCAGGTCTGTGGCTAGCAGAGAAAGAACAAGAAAACCAATAGCTTGCACGGATCTGAGCTGAAGAAGACAACCTGCTGCTGTTGTTTGCCGTGAGGAACAGAGTTGCAAACTCTGTTTCTGCTACAGCTCACCGTGGAAGAAGAAGAACATAGCCACGAAGTTCTATTTTCGCTGTTGCAGCTGGTTCGTTGAAATAGCCATTGGTGTTATTGCTGGTGCATCTTCATCTTTCCAGTTGCTGGTGCATTCTTGTTGTGTGCTGGTGCATGACTTGGTGGTCCAGGCACTTGCTCACCGTGGAAGAAGAAGAACAAAGCTGCAAGCTCTGTTTTCATTGTTGCTACTGCATTTCAACTAACCATTCCACCTGACCCATGAAGAAGAAGACGGACTGAAGAAGAAGAGTCCAGCAAGTTTAAAATAGTCCAACCTAGCTCAATGCAATCGGATCGTCCATTGTAATCACTCGCACGAGCTCAAACCAGCCAAGATTTATTTTTTTTTTCAAGCTCAACCACGCTAGACTGGGGCTGCTGGCTGTGGATCCGAGTTGCAGTGTGTTGGATCTGCAATAAACCAGCCACAAAACGTTCCAAGCTTGTTGGGTTTGCTGGCTGTCAGTGGTGCATCTTCATTCTTCAGCTACTGGTGCGTTTGCTGCTGTATCAAGTCCATCGCCCTCTATTTCGTGCTCACAAACCCACAAAGCTGCTCGCATTTGTTGTCTGCCATGGTTGCTTCTTGCTGATTTTGGTTCGTGGTTGGCAAATAGGAAGAGACCGAACTTGCTAATGGTAGCTCTGTGCGTAGCTGCCATTTGATCTGAGCTGCAGAGACGTGCAGAACGCCTCAGCTTGTGGTCCAGCTGCTGGTGCATCCTGGTGCGTGATTGGTGGTTCAACTACCAGATGTAGTTGCTGGTGTATGATTCGGGTTTGCTCATCTACGTGGTGTCCGCCATTGCCAATTTCACTATCAGCTTGGGCATTTTTGTTGGACAGCTGCTCACCGTGAAGAAGAACTGCTGCTCCTTGTTGTGAATTCGTCTTTTTCATTAAAGCTGCTGCATCTGCTTGTGTGCAAGAGGATGGACTAAAGGAAAGGGGCAACGTGCTGTGCAATTTGCTAGAAAATCCAGCTAGTGCTTGCATCTGCTAGTTCGTGCTTTGCAAAGGAATTGCAAATCCGAAAGTTGCGCGAGTCGCGCGTAAGGAAAGCTTAACAGTGGTATGATTTTGATTACAATGTTCTTACATTTTTTATGATTTATAGTTTTGATTTCTAAATTTTCTTCGATGGCTGGAAATTTATTTATTATTTGTTATTTCTATGATTTTGACGCGCGAAATAAAGGCTAGGAAATCAAGCCTTCATGTAGAAAAAAAATTGGAGCCTAATCAACATTTTAGTAGATATATTATTATGATGCATATAATTTTGACTATATAGTTGAGATATGATCTTTATGGATTAAATTCTAATTTAATTAGGAAGGAATTTACATGGTAGAAGAGGTATAATATGTATGTTCCTAGAATTCTAAATTTATGAAAGCTAAAAATTTCTTGAAAAATGAATGCGAAGGATGCGACACGAAGGCTTAGAAAGTTCACATGACAAATGATATTTTAGAGATTAGCGTAGATTTTAGATTGAGAAGTCTTATTTTGTTCGTAATATAGTTACTTTTAATACGAATGCAAAAATAAGAAGTTAGATATGTCCGATGGAAGTAGAAAATATTTACTTGAGGTTTGAAGGAAACTTTAAGGGATTTCTAGATGTTGAAGATCTATTTCATCTAAAGTGAAGTAAAAATAGGAAATTTTGGGTGAATAGGAGGAACTCGAAAATTATTTATTTATTTATCTTGATTTTTATTTCAGATCAAAATTATTGAGGCGACGCGGAGGCGCGAGCAACTCCAGAAAAAAAAAATGTGGATGTGATTATCATTCTTCCTAGCCTTATTTAGATTTTGAATGCAAAACATGATGCGTGTTTACATTTAATGTAACTAGAAGCATGCTAGGATCTTAATGAATTTTTGTTTGGAATGATGTATGTGAATCCATAATGACTGGTTATATTGCTTTAGTATGTTGCATAGTTAGTTCCATTGAAGCGTTTTTCTTGAATGTTCAAGCATGGGAATTTCTTCATTTGAAAATTTATTTTACATTGATGGCTGATTGGCATGACTTGGAATGAATTGTGAAATTAAAGAAGATTAAAGGATGATTAAGAACACACGTACTGGTGCGATAGACGAGCCAACGGCGCATCGTGAGTTTTCTTGCGATGGACTAGCCTTAAGTGCATCGTAGGTACCCCCACTAGAGAGCTGTCTGTGACAGCTGATATGGTCTTCGAAAGCTGGTAATGGCTATAGAACGTTACCCCTTCCTTAGGCTGTGGTCCCCACGGTATGGCTGTATAGCGTACCCGAATTCGCTCTCGGATCACAGGGACTTACCGAGAGGGTTATGAACTCTTCCGGTCTTAGGTTATAACAAAACAAATAAATATGTAAAACGCCTAATGTAATGAAAGTGTTTGCATGTTTTGTTTTCTGATTTAAATAATGCTAGCGATGTATAGGTATGATCGACTGGGCTCTCGAGCACACCCCCTTTCTTTTTCAGGTGATTTTTGAGACAACACAAGTCAACAGACATTGCGGAGGACTCAGTTATTTTGAAACCTCACCGAGGAGGTTGTAGTGCTTGCTGCGCATTTTATTTCTGTGTTTGACTAAACTGGGCGTGTGCCTTTTTCTTTCCTTTTGTTCTAAACATTTTACATGTGACTAAATGTTTTGGGATTATTTTAGAGATTTTTAAGTTGTTTAAATTTGAATTCAATGTCTTTATTTCATTTA
>JAJIYU010015356.1:0-12750 GCA_030144865.1 Tinospora cordifolia
TTTTACTAAACCTTAATTCTTCATTTAATTATCAAATTAAGGTTTTATTTGTTTAATTTTCACTATATCTCCAATTTATTTTATTTTTCATGTGCCAACCCACCATTTGCATCCAAAATTAATTTATTCAACTTATTTTATTTATTTTTCTCAAACTTATTTATCTTTAATTATTTGACAAAATTTTGGGGTATTACATTGGGACCAGAGATTATTGCAGAGCACACAGGAAAGATTAAGTAGATTAGACAAAAATTTGAAGAAAACCCAAGATCATTAAAAGAGCTATTTTGATCATCAGCATAAACCTTTGGAATTTGTAGTGGGTGACCGGGTACTGTTGAAGGTTTCCCCTCAAAAAGGTCAAATGAGATTTGGAGTGAAAGGAAAATTAGCTCCACGCTTTATAGGACCATTCGAGATCCTAGAGAGGATTGGACTTGTGGCATATAGACTTGTTCTACCTCCTTAGTTGGCTGGTGTCCATGATGTGTTTCATGTATTTATGTTAAGGAAATATTATCCCGATCCGACGCATGCTCTAGATTTAACACAGATACAAGTTGGGGAGGACACTACGTATGAGGAAAAACGTATTTAAATCATAGCCAGAAGAGTACAAAAGCTGCGGAACAAGGAGATTCCGCTAGTCAGAGTTAAGTGGCAATTCCATAATAATAAAGAGCAAACCTGGGAGCGTGAAGATAAGATGCGAGAGCAATTTTCAGATCTTTTCACTACTTGAGGTATGTTCCTTTAATTTAAATTTCGAGGACGAAATTCCTTAAGTTGGGGAGATGGTAACACTCTGTATTTTAATTGGACACATAAAATAATTAAAATGACGGTAAACGTGTATAAATACACATATTTGTATGGACTACGTATGTATGTACGCGTTAATTTTATATAAATATATTAAAAATATACATTACATATATAAATTAATTCAACTAAATAATGCGTACAAATTAATTAAATTAAATAATGGGTTCAATATACATATGTGATTTGGATGATTAAAGTAGTTATTAGAGAAAATAATTAAATAAATAAACATATGAAAAGAAATGAGGGAACATATTAATATTGAAAATAAATATACTAATTAGTGGGTAGGTTAGTTAGAAAAAAAAAACAAAACAAAACAAAATGCAATATATTATATATCTGGTGGTGGTGTAGTAAAAAAAAGAACAAATCAATATTATGGGTGGCAAAAAGGCATGAAATAAAAGTGCAGGATATGAGAACTTATAGTGGTGTGTGTGGTCCCGGAGGTGAAATTACAAAACATGTATATGTGTAGGCTAAGTAATTTCGGGTATTTGAGTAATTGGCAACCCACAATGTATTAAAGAAATGACGGCTGCTCCTTCCCTTTTTGCCTTCAATTTGATTATTTTGTTTTTCACCTCCAGAACATCACATTGCAGAGAACGAAAATGAAAGGAAAAGGAAACATGGGAAAATCTAATTTTCTCGCAAGATTCGAAGCGCAGGTAAGCTATTTCTCCAAATTATAGTTACAAAAATGCTATATAAGCTAAGTATTACGATCCTAGGGGTGTAATTTTTTCTATAGACGGTGTTTTATAGCTGTACCCAAAAATTGGGTATTTTCCTACAGTGAGTAAAACTTAACAAAAATTATACCAAAACACTCCTGGCGATAAGTAGATCCTAGATATGTGGTTAGATTATGTTAGTTTACCCTGTAGATTTTAAAATAAATACCCAAAGTTTTATAACCTTTGGATAGGCTTTTGGGTATGTTAAAGCCAAATAAAACTCTGATTAAGACATATATGAATGTAGAGTATGAAAATACGGACCCATTGACACCAAATTTGTGAATTTTGGATATCAAATAAATTTTTGGTAAATGAATGATCAATGAGATTATTTATGAAAATTTAGAAAATTAAAGGAAAATATGATTTTGAAGCTTATTTATTTTATTTTCTGTGGTAAAAATATGGTACTTGAGTAGGAAATTAATTTTAAAGGTTATTGAGAATATTTGAGCTAATGCGCAGTCATACGTGTTGTCTAATGCACGTATGAGATCAAATATGGGTAGAAATTCGTATAAAAATAAATTAATTGTGATTTGTGGATATAAATTGTTTTTGTGATAGGTTGATTTTGGTGCATTGGAACCTAAATTTTGGAAGTGGATTTTGGAACTTGGTTGGATAGCAATTTTGGTGAGCGGTGATTATTTTTGGCATTATATGAATGGTGGTAATATATCAAAACTAGGATTTTTATAAAATTAGAGTTAATGCAAATGAAAATATATATTATGTATGAAAGGATGGATTATATATTACTTGAATTTACAGTAAAGTTGGGAGAGACTGGGTATTATAGCAGAAAGAGAAATACGTGTCCAGCGAGTTAAGTTGTTAATAATCTATGAGTATTTTTATCTTAATTATTTATATGGCATTGTAAATATGGAAATGATTTGAATGTAAGCATGCTATTTGTATTGATATTTGTTGCATTTGATTGAAATTCATAAATTGTATTTACACGGCAGCGTGTTTTGGATTTGCAAGAACATATCTAAAATGCGATATCATTTCAACGGACTGAGTCCTAGAGAATAATACTTCTTATGTGATAATCCATGTGAGACTGAGCCATGAGAAGTATTAGCCTTTCTCTATGTGATAATCTTCGAAATGGTTGTGGAGTGGGTGATAATTAGAGGTATAGTCTACTATTGTCCAGGCCAGATAAGGAATGAGACTAACGCTATTTCTAAAAGATGTGGATGTGCATATGTTTTGTTAAATGAGGCATTGAAAATATCATGAGCACTATGTTGAATACATGTATGTATGGTTTAAATGTGCATAATGAATTTAAATGTTTTATCTAATTTGATTTTCTGCATGATTTTTTAAATGCATCTAAATGTCATTGATAAAGATTACTCATGGGGCATGTTCTAGCTCACATATTATTTTTAACATTTTAGGAACAGATAAGAAAGGGAAGAAACCAGCACAAGAATGATAGTTGACTCTTCAGTCACTGCTGGGTGCGTAGGTTTAAGTATTTTGCGTGGGTTGTACTTTTGTATAATTTATAATTATCACTATATATGTAATATCATTAGAGGGATTTGGATATGGTTATACTAGTTAAGAGTAGAACTTTGTAAGTTATGAATTATGAGGTATGGTTGATGAAAGCTTGTGGTTTAATATTATTTGTTGTAAACTGTGGATTGATAGTGTGTTTATTAGGTGACGAATTTATTGGGATAAACAAAATTTTAGAGGAGACTCTGTCAAAATTTTTGTATGGATATTGAGTAGGATTAACTGTGAGAGGCTGACATAGTATTATATATGTAGATGTATCGTACATGGTATTATGTGCCGGTCGTGACGTCACTTTGATGAAGTGGGTTGGGACAGAATGTAAGCATGCTAATTGTATTGACATTTGTTGCATATGGTTTGAAATTCATAAAATTGTATTTACACAGTAGTGTAATTTGGATTTGCAAGAACATATCTAAAATGCGATAATATTTCAATAGATTGAGCCATGGAGAATAATACTTTTATGTGATAATCCATGTGAGACTGAGCCATGAGAAGTATCAACCTTTATCTATGTAATAATCTTCGAAATGATTACGGAGTTGGTGATAATTATAGATATAGTCTACTATTGTCTAGGCCAGTCAAGAAGTGAGACTGACTTTACTTTTGAAAGACGTGGATGTGCATGTATTTTATTGAATGATATATTTGAAATAGCATGATCATTATGTTGAATGCATATATATATGATTGGAATGTGCATGATGGATTGAAATGTTTTATCTAATTTGATTTCCTGCACGATTATTTAAATTCATCTAAATGTCATGGATAAAGATTATTCACTGGGTATGTTGTCACTCACTTTTATATTCAATATTTCAAAAACAGATAGAAAAGGAAAGAAACCAACGTGAGAAGAGTAGATGACTCTTTCGTAATTGTTGGGTGTATAGACTTAATTATCTTGTGGGTTATATTTTTTTTGTATAATCATAATTATCACTATATTGGTTATATCATCTAGAGAGGTGTTATTTTGCTTATACTAGGTTTTAGTGTGAAATGTTGTGGATTTTAAATTATGAATTATAATTAATAATAATATGTTGAATATTATCTGTTATGAATTGGTGGATTGAGAAAATGTTTATCATGTGATCATTTTTATTTGGGATAAGTTAAAGCTTTAGGGGAGACTCTGTCAAAATTTTTGTGTGGATATGGAGTAGTTTTGAGAGGATAAGGCTGACATAGTATTATACATAGGTGTAGTGTATATAGTATTATGTGTCGGTCGTGATGTCACTTGTATGAAGTGGGTTGTGACAACTAAATCCATGGTTGAGTCTAAATACTAGATTGCAAATCTTCATGCTTATTAGGTGGTGGAGGTTGACATGACTTAAAACTTGAGGGATCAAGAACCATCATCACATCTTCACTCTGGGAAGCTTCAAAGAAACATAATATTACTATTTGCTAGAAAATGATTCAATGAAGCCTATAGTTGAATCACCTACTTCATCAGATTGCTACAATTTAGCTGAGAAGAATGTTTTTTCTTCTTCTTAGGCAGATAATACTTGGCGTAAAGATTATATACAAGTTAGTCATCACAATCACACATATCCCACCATATATGAGGTGTGGGTTGTGGTGTTTCTCATTTTAGAAGAGCTTGAACATAGTTGGTAGAAGGTTTTGTGGCTTGGAAATGAGAGACTAAGTCAGGAAAAAAAAAGTTTCGAAGAACCATCATCTTGCCTAGTGTCAACAGCTTCTGTAGACTATTTTATTTCATGAGCCTAGAAACAAGCCTCATGGGGCAGTAAACCACTTCTCTAAAAATGGTTGCATCAAATGGTCAGTAGAAATTACTCAAGGAAGGAATGATCTTTCACTGCTCCTTGAGAATCAATATCAAGGATAAGCCCATCAAGGCTTATTCCTTTTAGTAAGAGATCTGCGGCATGTTTTGCACTTGATAAGTAGTTTGATAATGAACAGTTGCTGCCAGAGCAATCTAAACTTGGGGAATACTTGCATTCTATGTTTGAAGGCATAAAACATGAAGAATATGTGATAGAAAATGTTTCAAGGACATTTTCAAGAACATGAAAGCATAAAACATGAAAATGTGTTAGAATATATTAAAATTTTGATAGAAAATTACAAATAAAATGCTTGAGTTCAGAGTTGTCTACATGGTACCAATGACTACATCTTGATACCTTAGCATCCTGGAATCTAAAAGAGCAATTATGGAGATCTCTTTAGTAGATTTTCTGCCATGAAATGTAATAGACATTTTATAGCTCCAAAATGAAGGTGAATGTATCCATCCTTCTTCCATTGTTAGAGTAATGGAAATGGAAGAGATAGTGTAAAGAAATGTTTTGATTGATCAAAGGGAACCTGATGGTCTATGTAATACCCTAAAAACTTAGTATCAAATGAAACGAAATTCAAGGTCTGTTCAGTGAAATTTGGGTGTGAAATGAAACTGAACTCGTTCAGGGCTAAATTTGGTAGGTTCTAAAACTCTCATTTAGTGATCTTTGAGAATCCAAAATCATCTGAAATGAAGCAATGTGACTTGAACCGGCCAATTGAACAACATATTCGAAAATTAGCTCAATTGATCAAGATTAGGGCTCTCATTTTGTCAAAACACCTTCAGGGGTTTAAATTAGGAAAGAAATGAAATTTAGGGTACTTCAAGGATTCAAAATGACCCAAAATTCTATGGCATAACATAAACTAACAAGACACACGACATATCCAAAAATTAGGACAATTGACCAAAATTCGGTAAAGTACCTTCTGTAGGCTCTAAATAAGAAAGGTTTCTAAAGAAAAATGCCTTGGGCCAAACTATACCTTAAAATTTGTTTCTTGATCATGTGGTTCTAAAACTATAGGTTATACACCTAAATTCCTAGTGGTTAGGAAGATATTAAATTTTATTAAATTCATGTGAACCTATGAAGGCATGGCCACCCAAAGCATGTGCAAGTCACATGGGTGGAACACCATGATCGGGTGCACCCACCCTACTCAACCACCATAGGACATCTTCCTGTGTTTGATTCCATAAATCATGATCCAATGTACCACACAAGTGATTCAGTATACCACCCATATAGGATGTCCCACCTAGGATTTCAAAATCCGTGAAGATTGATTCCATGCACCAAGCTAGTAATCATGTGCTCCATGCCTCACCTAAGCAAAACTGGTCAATCCATGCACATGTGTGTGCACACATGTGAATTAACCTAATTAGAAAGGTTTGAAATCTGAGTTGATGCTCATAAAACCCTAGCCGTCCCACACTCACAAGAGAGAATAAAAAATGAAAACTTTCATCTCCCATTTTGGCACCTAAATTGAGTGATTCTCACATATGGGATGCCACCCTTGGGTTTACACCGAATTGGAGAGTTTCCTTAGGCTTAAATATGAATATTAGACTATGTTATGGTGTCCCCTCAAGATTGATAAGATACTCTCCATGCTTAACATCCAAAGAAGAAAGATTTCCATTATAAACTAAGAGTGATGTTGAACAAAAGAAATGAACAATGGAAAGAGTCTTGCTCACATGTACTTGCCAAACTAGACTAGAAACTTGCTATGCTCACTAGATCATGTCCCAACTGATATTAGCATTATTCTAAGTCTGAAAATATTCTTTGATATTAATTTAAAATTTTAATAGAGAATCAAATCATGGCTCATAAGAGAATTGGCAAGTTTAGTGATCCTTGTGCACACTTACCATGTCTCTCTTTTACTGTTTGAAAACTTGCTCAAACCTTGAGAGCTGCCCAAGAACTGCCCAAGGATGTCCCATATGCTCATTAGCAACTATAAATACACCCCTAAGTTGCATAAAATCCCTCACTCCAAGAACAAAAGAGATTCGACAATAGTGCTCTCAAACTTATTCTTCTTCTTCTTCTTCTTTTCGTTTTCTTTTGTGCAAAGGTGAGATTCATTTAGTTCTAGCATTTAGTGATTAGTAGAGGTTGTTTTTCTAAGATTTGAAAGTGCCAAAGCGAAGGGAACCTCCGCTGGAATTTGGGAAAGATATCTCATCTAAGGTGGAAGTTGTTTTCTTAAACACTCTTTTCGTATTTGAGCCATTAGCATGTTCTTTCTTATGTAACGTTTTTGTGTTTTTCTACAAATCATGAGGCACGTTTTCACTTCTATTTTTCAGTATTTGGGTGTGTTTCAGTTTGGATGAATATTCAAGATCATGCATTTATAATGATCATTTCATGTTAGTATCATGTTTAGGAGTTATTATAAAGTTTGGTGCATGATATTGAATGGTGAGTGAATTGTTTTGCAATTTATTAAATTCTAAAATTTATTTCCAGCTTGTTCTTATATTCTAAAATTTTATTTATATTTCATGAATGTGGGATTTAAGATGAGAAGATGGTGATACAAACCACGTACCATTATAGTAGACACATGGTTGCTATGAGTGTTCTCTTCTTATGATTAGTTCATAAGGTTTGTAATACCTATGTGATTGGTTGGTGGGTTAGAGTCCCTAAGTCCAAAGTCTAATGAAAATGATTAAGAAATGTCATATTTCACACTAAGGAGTCACTTATTTGAGAACATCAAGGGTTGAAAAACTCTTTTGGTCTAAGTTACAACTTTACACAATATTGATGCTTGAAACGCCTAATTTTTGAAAGTATTTGAATTATGGATGTGTTAGTGATTCGAATATGAAAATGGTTGTTTAAGATCCCCTGAGCTTAGTACTTACCCTTCCTTTAACATTTTTCAGGAAATTGAATATGCAAGGACTTGGGGCATCTCTTTTGAATTTATTTGAAAATTTCTATGTAGGGCATGTTTACCCAGTTTTGTTATGAATTCCTCTATAATTGCTTTAATTAAAAGTTATGTAGTTTTCTCTTTATGAATTAATAAAGATTAAAATTTCCTTTTATCTCTTATTATGTAGCCTTGTCTAGTTTTTATATTAAGGCATGGGATATTGGGAATAGAAAGTCAAGTGTGCGTCATTTGTAAAGTAACACTGAACCCAGCCCGCTTTGTGGTTAAGTCCACTGTTTCAACAACTATTTCAACAGTGGTTAAGTCCAAACACTCATAGTGAAATCAACGGGGGTTGGGGTGTTGCAATCTGTAACACCTTAGTCCCCGAATCTTTTCACAAATTATATGTTTGTCTCATAGTTAGAGACTTACATGTAGTCACTCCTACGTTTGTTACGTTTTACTATTCAAGAACCAGAATATTACTATCTCTCACATCAATCATCTAATCTCCTGGTTGCAACAGGCCATATCCTAAAAAAAGTACATAAATAAAATAGCTTAGAAATAGATTAACAATAATCTTATAATCATATAATAACTGAAGAAGACTTCAATTTAATATCAAAATTGAGAATAAATCTGTGGGCCCCATGGTCAAGTTTCAATTAAAACAACTAATATTTAGCCTAGTGACTGACCTCCAACTGATAAACAAAACTAAATATGGTAGGTCACAAACCGTCCAACTGGAAAATAGAAAATAAATTTTTATTCTTGGACATTCTCAACAGTGAAACATGCTAATTCTAATAAAAGGACTCCTTATTACTTGTCAGTGCAAGTGTCTTCAATGGTTACCCAAAAAAGAGTAAGTGGGGTGTACTCAAGAGCCTAGTAGATCATGCATAGGACATCTTAAGTATTATTAAAATTAAAATACAAAACATGTGCATACTTGTTAAACAATAAGCAATTCATATGGTTCAATTGTTCATGGTTGTCATTAAGACAGAAAAGTCCTCCTTTGGTATCTCCCTATGGGGTTGGAATATCAGAAGCAATGCTCAAAGGCTAGTTACCTATTTAGGACCCTATCTCGAAAGTGAAGTCTCAACTCAACTATTAGTCCATCTTATTACTACCATTGTAGTATCAATACCTGCCTTGGGTTGGGGATACCCACAATGACATTAGACTACTGTCATAGTGTCAGTATCATTGTCATGGTATGTGGTTGGATGCCTTAATCATCTTTATTAAGTAACCATTAGCATAGTCAATAGTGTCAGCATTTTAGGATATGACCAAGTAACATATTTTGATAAATTGTAAGTTATGCATAAGATCATGCAGGTCATGCTTTTCATCATAAAATACATATAGTTTGTCTTTGAACTAGTGCTCAAAAATCATGAATCACACAACATGCTATTAATGTATGACAGATAGGCAATCATCCAAACAACTGATAGTTACATCCCTAGCATACTTCTAATCATTCAGAAAAGATAAACAATCAATCATGCTTCATAGTTAGAACAATCATTCGAAAAAGATCCTTTCTTTAGTAAAGGGGAGTCTTTTTTTTGAGCTAGAAAAGAACTAAGAAGAAAAAACAAAGAAGAGAAGAATAAAAACACTCTCTTTTTCTCTTGAGTTAGAAGAGAATTAAGAAGAAAATGAAGACGAGAAGAATGAAATGGGATGGTTTTAGGGGAAAAGAAGGGTGGTATTTATAGGCACTTACTCCAATGTATCTTGTGATTTTGCTTGGTTCATGTGACTTTGGGTTTTACCCCTAGATGATGAAATTATCATTTTATTTGTGGTTTAGGTGAAATGAATGTTTCACTTCTGGGTGGTGAAATTATCATTTCACTTGTGGATATTTAATGAACTCATTTATTAATTTATATATTCTTAGTATATATGTATATATATTTTTCAATTTAAGAATTTTTTAGAGCATTACACCAAAATTAGAAATTTTGACATATTCCTTATGGGGCTATCTGGACCCAATTTTCTAAAGAGCTCTTTGATTTTACTTTAAAATGTGGGTGGAGGAGTATTATAAAACTGACTCAGGTAATAGAAGATGAAGTTGAGTTAAGGGGACTAGACTTTTAGAATCGGACTTATCAAGAACATATTCCACTTCGTAAAAATCTTCAATTTTTAATTATGAACATGTAATACCTCGACCCTAGAATTTGGACACATTTTCCACAGTCGACGCACTTATTTCTCAACTCGAGATGTGTTCATATTTACATGCGGTCAATCCTGCTTTCATCGTCTGAAAACTGGGATATTACTATTTCTCATATCAATCTCCCAGTGAATTTGTACCAGGTCACATCCCATCATATATTAGAGTATTTATCAAACTTATCAAAAGACTAAATCATAACATGAATAAACAACAATACTGGGACGATAAAATGAATGGAACAATCGACTTACCGTCATTAAAAGTCAAATTTTGGCCTCCGTGGCTGAGGTTCACACAAAGTTAATAAATATTTGGCCTTATGGCCGACTCTGACAAATAAATGGTCATCAACAGATAAATGAACATAACCAATCTAAGTGGGACCCATGCCCTACAACTGAAAAATAGAAATAACTTTCTAATCCTACACAACCTCATTGGTGAGGCATACCATTACTAGAAAATAATGCGTCCTCACTTATTAGTACATGTGCCTTCAAGTGATTACCTAAAAAAGAATTAGTGAGGTGAACTTAAGAGGCCAGTGGATCATACTCAAAACATCTAAAGTATTATTGAAGTCAAAACATAAATCATGCAAGCACTTTTCAGGCATTAGGTGTCTCATGCAGTTCAATTGTTTAAGTTAACATTAAGACCAAAAGAAACTTCCTTGATATTCCCCATTAGGTTTAGAATATCGAAAGTAATGCCCAAGGCCAGTTACCTATTCAGAATCCTATCTTAGGAGTGAAGTCTCAACTCGACTATCAGTCTAGGGAGTGAAGTCTCAACTCGATTCGTAGTCCCTTCTCATTACTGCCACAGTAGTATCAAGACCCACTTTGGGGTGGGAACACCCACGATGATGCCAAACTAATGCTAAAGTATCCACCTCACCGTGTCGATTTGTGGTTATCTCTCTTAATCATCTTTATTTAGTAACCACAAACATGTTCACAATATCAATATCCAGATATAAATAAATAATAAGTCTAAATGAACAGTACATCATGCTTAAGGTCACCCAAGTCATGCTATTCTTCACATAGTATATATGGCATATGTTCCAAACAATATTAACATTCATGGATGGTACATAATGCTATTAACATCGTAAAAGACAATCAATCATCCATTTGTATCATACACATCCCTAGCATGCTTCTAAACAATCAGTAAAAGTAAACATTCAATCATGTTTCATATTCAAACCAAAATAATACTAAAGAGTTTAGGGTATTCATTTCCACTTGTTTCTGTGTTCAACTCTTTGTAGTCCTTGCTTCAATATTCAAATCCCCTTGAATCCTCAACCTTCAAAGATTATACATTGCTCTTCTTAGATATCGAAGTCTTTCAAGTGTTTTAATATCATATTTAATGATATCTTAATCTACATGGCATATGGTGTGTAAAGTGGTTATGATAGATATGAACTAGTGTGGTTTTTATCCTGTGTGCTACAGTAGGGTAGGAAAACACTGTAGTAGTCAAAGTCTATGCATGAAAAACAAAAAGAGGGGCTTCCATCGTGTAACACCCCGAAGTTTTTAAACGCACACAACTTGGAAATGAATTTTTAAAAAATTAAGAAATAAATATAAAACTGTGGAAAACCATGTTTTAAAAGACTATTATGTGATATATTATGAAAATAAAAAAAATTTGGGCATTTTAAAAATACGAAAAATGACAAAAATGCATGAGAAATGGGTCACCAATTTGGTGACCGCGGTCATTAGAGAAGGACCGCGGTCATCAGAGTGGAAATGTGAAAAAAAAAGAGAGAAAAGAGAAGAAAAGAAGAAAGAACGGGGCACCGCACTGGTGACCGCGGTCATCAGAGCAAAATCTGGAAAAAAAAGGGGTCAAAATTGTGACCGCGGTCCGTAAAGCATAGACCGCGGTCATTGCGCGAAATTTAACCTGTTTTGAGCCCTAAATCTGTCATTTCACGCGCAGACAGTTTTCGAGTTGAACCAGAATTCCAGAGAGACGATCCAGAGCCAATTCAAGGGAGAGCTAAGGGTCTAAAGTAGGAATCTGAACTTTTAACTCATTTAAGTTTCAATTCTATTGAGTTATTCAGATTCTATATCTGAAATAAGGGTTTCTGAGGGTTTTGATTGCATAAAATGATCCAGAGCCCAATGAGTTTGGATCTTCCTTCTAAACTGACAGATTATCGATCTAGAACTGAATTCTGGAGGTTTTGACTGTTCATTTGCAGTTTTAGACGAATCTAGAGGAAAGTTGCATATTTGGAGGGTTTCTGGAGGGTGCAAATCGCTTGATAGGTAATAAAATCCAATCTATTCCTCTTTTGAAGTGATAGTCAGTTCTAAATGTGTTCTATTCTTAGTTTAGAATGCGATGACTATAATTTCATATTTTTGTGAGGATAAATGGAATTTTGGATTTTCTGGATGTTTGTTGAAGAGGGATTTCTGAGGATTTGAACTAAATGACGTGATTTAATCATTTCAGCTTGTGGATTTCGAGCGTGATCCTCGCGAGTAGGCGCAAGGGTCGTCATGCGATATCAGGTGGGCGGGATTCTCTTGCTCACTAGTATTATGTAGGCTTGAGGTTCAGGGCATGATGTTTGTGTAGTTTAGGATGTTAGATGCATGCTAGGGTGTGTAGCAT
>JAJIYU010015357.1:0-12712 GCA_030144865.1 Tinospora cordifolia
ATGTTACCAAATCAATAGTTGATATTTTGCATATTATCTTAAAGTATTGAAAATATTTTAATTTGCTTGTGTTGTAACGAGCACAATCGTCATTAATTATATAATTTTGATGTTTTTATAATTGTTTTTGAAGTTTTGTAAAAATGTTTTACTTAGAAAGATTAATTACTCACAAACACTCTATGTATTTTCTTTCTTTCTTTCTTTTTTTTTTTTTTTGATATTTTGCATGTTTTCTTAAAGTATTGAATATTATTTTGATTAACTTATACTACAATAAGCACAATCACTAATTCAAAACTTTTGTTGATATATTTAAATGGCTAGGCACTGTCAGGGCCAGTCCTAAGTTTTTGGGAGCATAGAATGAAATGATAACTTGAGGCCCTAAATCAAAAACATAAATAATTGGGAATTAAGTTTATAGAGTTAGTTATTATTGACTAAAAATTTTCAACATTAAGAAAAGCAATCGGTTGTCAAGGGAGGGAAAAAAAATTCAAAATTGAAGGAAAAAAAAACATAATTTGTTTAATATTTTTTATTTTTTATTTTTTATTTTCTTATATATATATATATATATGGGGACCCTAAAAAAAGGGGTCATGACAATCGTTCCTTGGGCTCCTGTTCAAAGTCGACCCTGGGCACTATTATTTGTAACTCCGTGATCACACTTTCATGACTTTGTCACCTTTATTTCAAGTGTTTGTTTTCTTTTCCATAAACAACTTTTTTTCAATTTTTGATTCATCCTAAATAAAACTTCTGACTATACCTGTGTTAATAATCTATAAATTGCTAAAATTTTAAATAATAAACGAATAAATGAACAGAAGATCTGAGGCCAACCTCAATTCAAATTGTACAAAACTTTATTATACATTCCTTTAACGCACATAATTAATATTTCTTCGTGCACTTGCATCACGCCATTTTAATTTGAACTGTCATTTATAAAGATGAATATCTGATAGATAATCTATGTGACGACAACACATCTAGAATAGAAGTAGCTGGAGGTATTATTAAACTAATGACTTATAGCAAAAAAATTTAATACACGTGTCAGTTTAATAGACCTTTAAAAATTAACGTGACGTTGGGACTTCCGAACTCGTGAGTCACGTGCACCAAGCTTCTGTTGGCAGTTCTTTTCGAATGCTTTTCCTGAGACGCTGTTCCAGTACCAGCATAATGCCACGTGGTGGTTTCATAATTCCGAAACTAGCATTTGTTTTTCCAGTGTGGTCCTCAAAAACCCATCAGTGGCCGTTCAAATTCAAATGAATCAGGTGTTTTTAATGTGGGCCCCATTATGTACGCCACGTGGCGTTTTGATAGTTGAGTGTAGTGATGTAGTCTCGAAGGTCCGCTCCTAGAAACTTGTAAAACGTTGCGAAGAGAGAGACAGAGAACGAGAAATGGAGGTAACGGCACGAGCTCCCGGAAAAATCATTCTTTCCGGCGAACACGCCGTCGTTCATGGGTCTTCGGCCGTCGCTGCTTCCATTGGTCTCTACACACAAGTCTCTCTTAAGATTTCAAGTGATTCAGGTCCCAGTTTTTTTATTTTTGTTTTTTTTCTTTTAATAAATTCGAAGACTCACTCTCTTTATCTGTTCTATATACAATTGAACGAACTAAAATACCCTTATGAATTCCTACTTTAATGTTTATTATGCCTAAAATTGAACTGACTTTTCTTTTCTTTGCAATTTCGAAATTATTGAGTTCTTGTAAGCTAACAGCTCAGAAGAACTCAATGATTGTTTGAGCACAGGCTTATGAAAAATCACGAAAAATTGTTCCTTTGTTAACGATGATGTGTGCGAGATCGAATTTCGTAGATTTTCAATCAAAGGACAGCGCAGTTTAATTGAATAATTATTGCAAGTTTTACTCAACTAATCCATATAACTTGTAGAGATTTTGAAACAAGTTCACTTCTTGATGTTATGAAGAACCAACTTTCCTTGCTAGATCAGAAGGGATCGCATATGATAAATTGGCCCTTTTTATTTTCTTTTTAATTAATCTTTCATCAATAGAAGCGGTTGTGAGTTTTTGGCTGTTCTTACTCTCTGCTTCTCCATTGTGATAGTACTTCTGTGCATTTTTGTATGTAGGAGGTGGCGATGGATTGCTAAAACTTCATCTGAAGGACTTGGGGTTGGAGTTCTCATGGTCAACTGAGAGAATCAGAGAGACACTTCCTGGATCATCCGTACCACTTCCAACGCCTTCATGCTCACCTGAATCATTGAAATCGATTACCACTCTAATTGATGAACAAAAAGTTCCA
The DNA here is from genome assembly GCA_030144865.1 of Tinospora cordifolia. Classification (NCBI taxonomy): domain Eukaryota; kingdom Viridiplantae; phylum Streptophyta; class Magnoliopsida; order Ranunculales; family Menispermaceae; genus Tinospora; species Tinospora cordifolia. The sequence goes on from JAJIYU010015357.1 coordinate 2,306, forward strand.
GAGGCAAATTTTGGACTCGCCGCTGGACTTTCCACGTTTCTTTGGTTATATACATCTATTCATGGGTAAATGACCCTTTTTTCTTTTGACTGTTAACATGATTTTTATCTGTTTCTTCTTCCTTTTTCCAACTAATGTATCGTGAAATGTGTCTCAGCTGTAAGCCTGCCATGGTAGTTGTTACTTCAAGTCTTCCCTTAGGTGCGGGGTTGGGTTCTTCTGCTGCATTTTGTGTGGCACTCTCAGCAGCTCTGCTTGCCTTGTCAGACATTGTGAGTTTAGATCGAAGTAAGGAGGGTTGGCTAATGTTTCAGGAGACTGAACTTGACTTAGTAAACAAGTGGGCTTTTGAAGGTGAAAAGATAATTCATGGCAAACCTTCTGGAATTGACAACACAGTAAGCACATTTGGTATGTTATCATTCTATTAGATGATTGTATCTTTTCTCATAATCATTTTTAAAAGGAATGCTGCTAAATGATGTTCTTCACTGTCAAATATGCTGTAACCTGCATTGAACATTTGAACTTAGTAAATGTTTTAATAGTTTTATGAATCTGTGGGACAACACTCGAATGAGAAAATCATTATTTTCCCCACAATTTCCTTTCTGAGGTTTACTTTCAGTTATGTATATGTTACAACTGGAATTTATGTCACAGGAAACATGATCATGTTTAAATCGGGCAAATTGACTCTTATCAAATCCACCATGCCACTAAGGATGCTCATCACCAACACGAAGGTTGGAAGGAACACAAAGGCACTGGTTGCTAGCGTAGCAGAGAGGACCTTGAGGCATCCAGATGCTATGTCCTCAGTATTTACTGCTGTTGATTCTATCAGCAAAGAATTATCCTCCATAATCCAGTCACCTGCCCCTGATGATCTTACTTTAACACAAAAGGAGGAGAAGTTAGAAGAGTTGATGGAGATGAATCAAGGTTTGCTCCAGTGCATGGGAGTCAGTCATGCTACTATAGAAACAGTACTTCGAACAACTCTGAAGTATAAATTAGCTTCTAAGCTAACAGGTGCAGGGGGCGGAGGCTGTGTCCTGACACTTTTACCTACACGTATCCGACTTTATTTGCTTTTTGCTTCTTCAGAAGTTTACTTTTATTATCTTTATCCGTCATATGCTTTCCACAATTCCTTTTTTGCATTATTTATGAGATGCCATAATTATATTTTTATGTACTTGGAAAGTGCTGTTGTTTATTTCGTATTTCTTATCACTAGCTGGTGCTGTTGTTATTGTACTTATCATCTTTATGGAGTGCAGAATGAGGACATGCTAGGAAACAAAACGCATATTTAGGGTAAGGGGGGTTGAGAACTTTAGACGGAGACATTTAGTTGTGATGAGGACTTTTAGTTAAGATGAAGAGTGGCTGAGATGAGGACTTTAAGTTGAATTGGTGTGAAAAGAAAGAAGTAGATTCAGGAATATAAATAAGGGTAACACCATTCAATAAGTATAGTCAAATGAAATGGTTTGACTTTTGTGGAAAGTGATTATACCACTAATAGGTGAGATAATGCAAGTTGAACTTTTTAGAAGCTAAAAAAAAAATTTTTTTTTTTTAAAAAAACACCAAAAAAAAGCTGACTTAGGTTGGGTTGAGATACCGAGGACTAAGGTAAGTATGCTTTAACAAATAGACAAATTGTACAGGGAGAATGAAGCAAATTCAAAGCACTGAGGATAAGTTTTATATTTTTGTAATGGTTTTGGAGATACTTAGACCCCAATTGGCTTGGGGTTTAAATTTTATTCTCTGAATTTCAAAGTTGAAAAACATAGAAAATTTGTTTGGTTGGCTAGATTGAAGGACCATTTTTTTTTTTTTTTGAAATTAACAAAGAAAATTGGTTGTTTTAGATTACAACGAAAAGTCATTTCCTAAGTTTTCACTTTATAAACTGCATTCTAGTTTTTGAATCCCCATCCAAATGCATCCTTGACTTTTTTATTTTGCCTTTACTACCTTCTTGTGCTAAATTTATCGACTGCCTTTATGTCTCCTTATACTAAGTATTGCCAATATTGTATTTCAAATCACATTTGTCTTACTATGATCTTTAATAACTTAGGCTCAAAAACCTTCGTTGAGTTGTCTTATGCTTAAAAGCTTCAGGAAACAGTGTAATAACCAATGCCAAAGATGTCTGGGACACCAGAATGGAAAAGTTGTCCAGGGTCAAAAAGTTTGACTGGAATTAGCTTGGAAGCTGGTGCAGACTAGCTTGATTAGGAGAGGCACCTGGTTAGAATATTATACTACAGTAGAAGTCCTACAAGTTAGCATCCAAGTTATCTTAGTGCTTTATGCCACCCTGTCTACCCCTTGAAGCATCACCATCTTCACATGTAGTATCTACATCTAAAAGATGCTAACCTCAATGAACAAACACAATGTTGTAAATAGGTGGAGGTGAATCCTAGGTATTTTTAAGTGTGGCCAAGGGAATAAAAATTAAGTGAACTGTGTTAATGTACTACTATAGTACTTATGCATATAAGATAATTATTTTTAGGTTCTAGCTTTTAAGAAATAAACAATTCAAATGAATACTAAGAGCAGTTTTTGAATTCTTACAAAAATATGTATATAAAGTTAAAATCTTAAATATTTCTTATTATTTTTGGCAGCATAGTATTTCTATCAAAAATATGTTTGACTATAAACAAGTATTTCTCTTTTTGATCTATGCATAAAAAAGATAGAAACTGAAGAAATGATTTAAGATTTGCTTTTACAATAAAAGGTTATTTGTCAAACTATTAAGAAGTGTATAAGATTATAGGAACTATATATTATTATAGGCATTGCATTTTGCTCATTTCAAATAACAGGAGATTTTCGAAACACTGCAAGGTAAACCATGATGTAAGTCTGATAGAAGAAAGGTAAAACGGTGTCTTCTCTTCAGCGTCACATCAAGGTGGCAAGATTCAAAACTATGGCCTTATGTACCCAAAACAGATGCACTGACCTGACTGCACTACACCTCCTGCATGGAATTGATGAACCAATCAATGAACCGCAAAAACAATTAGGAGGCATCATAGAACTAAAATTTTTCAATCTACAGGTAATTTTAGGGCATTACACCTATATAGTCAACACATGCAATGCCACTATGAGGTCATTCATGCATCTCCATTATATAGTGTTCTGATAGTGATAAATTTTGCTTAAGAAGGATTTTATACAAAGCTGGGATGGTCCTTAAGCTAGATACATTCACAATATCCACGTGATCTTTATGGTTTTAACACTACAAAGTGAGCTCACATATTTAGGGCCTAAAGAGGGTTATGTTGGATCATGAACATAGGATATGGAGAATTGCAGATTGCTGACATAGAACCACTACTAATAATTTGGAGATTCTCAAACAAATAATCAAATATCAGAGTTGTTAATGGGAGATTGGAAGTACTTAGAGATGACTCTATCACCTTATTTTGTAATCTGAAATATGAACACAAATGTGATGATTATTAGATGGGCCGGTGTTGTGAGCACCAATAAAGGATAGCTGTTGTAACATGGAGGTGACACTGTCAAACTTGAGGACAATCTCTTTGCAACGCAAGGGTAAGGCTGTTTACGTTAATCCATCCTCAGACTTTGAAGTGATTGAAGCCATGTATTCTTGGTATACCCTTTTAGGCATGTTGACCATTATTGTCTTCAATTAGTGTTTATTTCCCATTCTTTATGGCATGGGCTGCTAAATAAGTGAAAGTAGTCCACATAAACTTTTGAGCAATAATCTTCAAAATTCTTTGAAGTGGGGTCACTTGCAGCACTGAACATCACAGTATTTGAAAGAAATTCATACTCTAGACCAAGATATCAAGTTGTAATTAAGGGGTCATTCGAGCATATGTAAATAGATACTATGTTGACTTATGGATCCTTACATCGTTACATTCCATTTATCATTAGGAATTTTTGAACCTTACCTGAAGTTAGGTAGATCATGATCTCCATGATTAATCTAAAAGTTCTGAATGGAACCTCCTGTTAAAGTTTAGAGATCTGAAAAAAGCATATATGCTTTTTTTGCATTGGAGTTTAGAGACTTCACAAACTAAACATCTCCAGAACTTGACAAATCTCAGAAATCATTGAACTGTCACTTTAAGGGGCACAACTTGGGTACTCAAAAGTCTTCTATGAAGTGTTGATGAATGCAGCATGCTCGAGGGAATATCATTAAGAGATGGCAAAGCAAAGCAACGATGGGCAAAAATGCATAAACATATCTCAGAGCAGTCTTTTTAGTTCTTAACTTCTTAGATTCGTTTGGTTATCAATAATAATGATTGTTGATACAGAAAATCAGTTAAGGTCAAATAATTTGCGTGGTACATGTGATATAATACGCAATCACCTTTACAGAACATGAACAACTATTGGGAAAATCATTGCATGATGCAAACTATCATTAAGATGCATAATTTGTGTAGCATAATAACTTATTAGGTGCATGCTTTTCCAACCATAAAACTGGTAAGAACGAAATGTTTTGCACAAACACATACATATAATACTAATTTGAAGGGAAAGTTGCAATATATTATCCCTTCTCATATCCTGCAATTGAAGGAGCTTCATGCGTTGCTTTCGCCTTTTGTTAATGCTTTTGTAAGAAATACTTTATCTCCAACTCTTGAGTTGGGAGCATATCTTTTAGGTGCATGTGATGCTAACCACAAAATCTACTAAAGACTGAATGGTTTTGCAAGCCATAATAGGGTAAGGCTGGAAGCATCTTACCTTCCCAAACTTTACAATGGTAGGAACCTCATGGATTGGGTTTTCCTCTTTTTAATGTTTTTGACAAGGGATGTCTCAGCTTACAGTCTTGAGTTGGGGAGAAGCTTTGTCAAGTTTTGATTTAAGCATTATCGCATCATCTACACAACACTTCTATTGTCTTCTAGGAATTTGTTAACTATGGTGCTTATTTCCCAAATAATTCACTTCTATCAATTTAAGGAGAATGAATTGGTGCAAATTGATTGAGTTGGTTTGTGGTACTAATGGACTCATAGGCAATCCCTTAGAACAATCAAGAAGCTTGAGTACTTCGAATTTCCAAGCTAAGGTTATCACTCTGCCATGCTTTGGTTGTTGACTAGTCGATGCACTCTGGTCGCATCCACAGCACAAAGTTGGCCCTGACCCTGTATGAGAAAAAGCCCCATGGTAGGGCAAAGAGTGATCTTTTTTCTTTTTATGATGTGGTGTAGTTTGAGCTTAAGCCCAACTAGTCCATCACGAGATGCGCATGCCAACCCCAAGGCTAGGACTTGGGAAAAATCAGGAAACTCAACTGGCGGATGGATAACTCGAACCCAAGATGTAAGTCTCGGCATCATAGTTGTTGCCAATTGGACATTGTATCCCAGGCAACTATCACGCCAATGCCCCTGAGGCTAAGGCAACGAGAGCTCAAACTTAAAAAAATAAATAAATAAAAATAAAAATAAAACCTCTACTTAGTTTTTATGGAAGTTGCATTACACTCCATTTCTTGGCTGACCTATGATTATTTGCATTTTAGGAAATGCATAGAGAAAGATGCCTTTTTAGTTATTCAAGGTTTCCTCAAGGATACTCTTTAGATAAGTGGCTGTTTGTATCATTGTAAAACCACCGACAGCCATACTTGACGCTATCAATTCTTGTTGTGGGAAGTGATGCTTTTGGTCCTTACTAATCTATTAAGTTGGTATTACTGTATTGTGTTACTTTAGTTGTTTAATTATGATAGTGAGATCAACCGTTTCAATCATGATACTTGAGTTAATTTACAGTTTACAAGTGCCCGTGATAATATTGTTCGTCCAAAATTATAACCTAACACCTAGGAAAAAATTGGCAACTTTGGTATTGAGGGCATACATGCCTAAGACAGAGATGCCTAGATGAAGGAGGTATGCGGAGTAGCATGGAGAAGAGAAATTGTGACTCTATTTACGATTGGTTGGTGCTGGCAAAACCTTTAAAGTTTGCTCTCTTTTCTTTAATTCCATTTTAATTGGATATTTTTCATCTTAGTCTATGACAACTAAGAGTGATAATTATTTGTTGATTTGCAAATTTTGGATTGAATAGATGATATATAATATGAAATCTAGGCTTATATATGAACATGAACTTTGAATTTTCCTTTATAAATCCAAATGTTAAAGTTAAAGGGAATAGAGCGTGTTGACTTTATTTTACTCCTTAAAAGTTGGGTAGGTGTTTAAATGGTGATAGGAGTTCTTATGCAATGTGGCATAATTCCTAAAAATTAAAAAGGAAGTCTTTATAGAGGAGTAAGAATGGACTTGACCTCATAAAACCAAACTTTGGACAATAAGAAAACAAAATAGTCTTGGAATCAATTAGAGGCGGCATTTTGATGGATGAGGGAAAAGAGTGAAAAGTGAAATGAAAAAGGAAATCTATTGCAATTTTAGCTCTAAGAAGTAGGAAGAAAGAAGCCAGATGGTTTGTCATGTACATCATTGATTAATTACATCCCTTGTAAAAGGCAAGCAAGGATGTTGAAAGTTTAGGAGAGTGAAAAGAAGACCTAAGTTGAAGTGCAAACTGTTGAATTAACAAAGGATTTGCCTATGTCTAGAATGGAGAGCCAAATGAATAGAAATCAAGCCTTGAATTACTTGTTCGCATGTTTTGTGTGCATGTATCTAGGAACGCAGGATCTATTCACTATAACAGGACAATATATGTGGAACCTCTTACTATGTTCTTGTTGCTTTATAAGTAGCTTAGCTTATTGAATCAATCTAGACATTCATTTTTGGTTTAGTTCGACTTTTTTTCAGTTGTATTTCTTTTTGTGGATATCTGAAAAGGAAGGACTTTTGACACAACAGTTTAAGTTGCTTCATTTTTGTGTCTTGGGGGTCATGTGTTTGAATTTGAGAATAGACCTCCTATTTGAAGATAAGGTGGTCTAATTGTCCATTCCTCTGACACTGCGATGGCTTGACTTACAACTATCTGAGGATGTTGAAGCCTCTTAAAGCATCCAATTAGTTCCACAACATGTATGCTGACTAGCTAATGATTGCACCTGCTTGGTGTTGCACTAACTAAAATTGATTAATTTTAGTTTCTACTTTAGATCCTTCTTGTAAAATAGGAAAGAATTAAGCTTGGCATCATGTCGGAATTGGAAAAAGCTTTTCCAGTTACAAAAAAAAAAGGTGAATTGTGTGATACCCTTATCCTCAGTTCCTCACTGTATTGTCCATATCTTAACTTTGTGCTAATGCTTTCCCTTTTAAAAAAGTTTTTTGTCCAAACTTAAAATGATTATAGCATGGGAAGTGCGGTAGAAGTATCTTTACGATCTACTGATCTTAGAATCTCTCGAATATCTTTGTCTTTAATCCATGAAACTTAAGTCATTTTGGGTGTCTTCAATCAAATTTTCTTTGAGTTGCTGATTGTATATGCTCAAACTAGGAATTTCCCATCTCGAAAATACCCATGTTTTGGAATTCTCTTTCTCTCCTTAATCTGAAGTTTGGTCATCGACATCATTCATCTTATAATCAGAAATGCAGCAGGATGGACTCTTTATAGTACTTTTAAACTACCCTGAATAAGTCAACTCTGACCAAACTCCTTTGTATCATCTTTGCTCTCAAGCATGTCTAAGCTTCTTCTGCATAAAGAAGTACCAGCACATTACTGGCTTGGTAGTGGTATACTATGTTTGGTTTGATTCTCTAACAATAGATTGAGAGATTTTTTTTTTTTTCTATTAATCTGATATGCCTTTTCTTTTTAGTGCTTTTGGATGTCTTCGGTTTTCTCACTTTTGTTCGTTAATAAAGCCTTTTGTTGTTTCCCCTGAAAAAATTAATACAAATTGCCCATATCTGTAAGTATGACTGCTGATCTGCACGAGATAAACTGCTTATTTATATGTAAATGGAACATAAAATTTGAAGAAAAGTTGATGAGTCATGAATATGGTATGCGTTTCCTTAATCAAATGATATCAGTGCTAGCAGGAACAGTTGTGGACAAGGTAATTGCTGAACTGGAGGCATGCGGATTCCAGTGCTTAATAGCAGGGATTGGTGGGAAAGGGGTTGAAGTCTGCTACGGCAATTCCTTGTGATTTCTACCTCGCTCAACCGTTTGATTAAATTAAAGGATCCAACCCCATGTTCCAGCAGCAACTTCTTATGTGCCCGTAATCTTGTTTTCACTCTGCTTTATTCTTTGTACTTCGTACATTCATATGAATTTTATCCTATTCGCCCTTGATTCATGCAAAGTTTGCTGTTTTCTATCGTTCTCGCATCAGATCTTTTGATTTAAATTTTTTTTTCTTTTTCTTTTTTTAGCCTTTCTTTGGGATTTTTAAACTTACCAAAGATGAATCCAGTGTTCCATTAATTGCTAAAATCCTCAGTCAATAAATCCAATGGATTGCCACAACATGACTTCTGTCATCCAAATTGAAGTAATGACGACCCAGATGATTTTAATTGATTTTTTCATAAAAGTGGGACTTGCTGTGCTCTTAACTTGCTCTGATGGCTTGATGAGTAGGATGCTTGGAAGCCAAGGGTGGTAACTGTTAACATTTTTTTGGTTCGAGGATAGTAATTAGCACAAATTATTGGCAAGAAGCGTTATTTATTACGAGCATTATTATTCCAGATTACGGAACCAACCCAAAAAAAAAAGAGACACACATACGCACAGAACGCCCTTTCAGTGAGCTACCATTGGAGGGAGAAACACTCCATATTCACCAGTAGTCCTACTAGCTATATACACCAACATCTACTTTCCCACTTTCCATCTCATAAAACCATCTTACTCAGAAACCAAAAAAAAAAAAAGATAAGTTAGCACAAGGCATAATCTATCTTCATCAACCATTCACAATCGTCCCACCTGAAACACACAAAACACAAAATCCAAGACATCAACCATTCACAATCGTCCCACCTGAAACACACAAAACACACAATCCAAGACATCAACAACAATGGAATGATAATAATAATAATAATAATAATAATAATAATAATAATAATAGATGATGATGATGTTGTGTGCGAGAATCACAACAAAAAACAGAGCATACCATTTGGGTGGAGGACCTGGCCAGTGATGTAAGAGGAATCAACATTAGAAGCAAGAAACACATAAGATGGAGCAACCTCATTAGGCTGCCCTGCTCTTCCCATTGGGACTTGCTTCCCAAAATTAGCAGTCTCTTCCTCACTAAAAGATGATGGTATCAATGGCGTCCAAATAGGCCCTGGTGCCACCCCATTTACCCGAATTCCCCTGTCCACAAGTTGAAGTGCTAGACCCCTAATAAATGCCACAATTGCCCCTTTCGTTGCTGTATAGTCAAGCAACTTTGCATTGCCCTTGTATGCGTTGACTGATGTTGAATTGATGATGCTGCCCCCTTCTTTCATATGTGGTAAAGCCTCCCTAACAAAAAAAAAAAAAGCCCAAATCAGGTCAAATACACTAATTCTGTTACAGACAGAAGCTTTTCAAAAATATCCTCCATAGGAGGAGAAGAAGAAGAAGAAGCGATAGGAAGTCATAGAGGCTAACTTGGCCATGAAGAAGTAAGAGAAGAAGTTGGTCCTGAACACTCTCTCAAGCCTTGCTTCATCAATCTGCTCTATGGAAGGAGCTATGTATTGCTCTGCAGCATTATTCACTAGCACATCAATCCTTCCAAAGGCATTCACCACCGTATCTACCACTCTTTTGCAGTTCTCGTGGTAGCCCAGATCAGCAGGGATGGCAATTGGATCCATAGCATCACTGCTTTTGCTCTGCCTTACCAACCGCAGAGTGTCCTTCGCATCTTTGTCCTCTTGATCTTTCACGTATGTGAAAGCCACTGTTGCACCTTCTAGTGCAAACAAATGGCACACTGATCTTCCTATTCCTGAGTCTCCACCGGTCACCACTGCCACCTTACCCTGTTGGTCCAATTAACCAAAGGAAAAAATAATATATATATTAACAGACCAATGGTCCCTTCATGCAATAAATTGGTCAGTCAGACCAACCAGCCAAAAATCAGTAATAAACGGGAAAAAAAAGAAAGAAGGAAAGAAAACTGGATTATATGTGCATAGATAACAATATTAAGGAACAAAATTTAAATGGATAGTGTATGGAGTTACATGCAGCTTGTTGGAGGGCTTGTAATCTAAGGTAGTGGCGTGTGGGGTGGGATCCATGATGTGCTCTTTGCCGGGCTGTGTTTCTTGGTGCTGTGGTGGGAACTTTTGTCCTCCGGATGCCATTGCTCTTATCTTCAAATCTACTACTGATCTTCTGTTAGGAAGAAACTTACGAAAAAGA
>JAJIYU010015358.1:0-12716 GCA_030144865.1 Tinospora cordifolia
AAAAATACAAGGATATGTGCAATTTTTGATGAAAACAAGATTAGAAAGTCAATTGAGATCGAGATTCGGAAAAAAATCCAAAAAGAAAGCAAGAAATTCTATTGAAAAATAAAAAATAAACTCAAAATACTGCTAACCATAGATCTCGAATCTGATCTCATGATCCGACTGTCAAGATCAGAACGACATATACGCACGAGAGCACTGGATCATCAAGATCAAACGGCTAGAGATTCGCATATGTAACTCGAAGATGATCGTGTGGCCAGAAGAGAGTTTGTTGATCACGAAATCAGATCCGCACACCATGATGGAGGATCATCCAATGGTCAAGATGAAGCCATGTTGAGAGATCGTGAACAATACTGCGCTCGAGGATCATCGGACGATTTAGATCAAAGCCACGTTGATTAGATCGTGAACAGTGTTGCGCTCGAGGATCATATAACGGTCCAGATCGAAGCTATTTTGATTAGATCGCGATCGTTGATGCACTCGAGGAAATCCAACGGCTGAGATTGAGACTCCAATATCTGTTGATTGATATGAGATCAATCCAATGGCTCTGGTCAAACCCGAATGCGTGGCTTGAGGAAAATTCTAGGAACCAGATCAAATTCAAAATTTAAAATACAAAAATTACGTTAAAATTAATGAAAAATACGAAATTTAATCCAAAAATTCTGAAAATTAGTTTCTAAATTTCAAAAAATATTTCTAAAATCCGAAAAATACTCATTTTGCTCCAAAAATTAGAAAGTACAAAATTAGGGTGAATTAGGGTGTTTTATTCAAAGAAGAACACAAAACTTTCTAATTTTCTCCCTTGAAAAACCTATATAAACCCCCCTAGGCTCTTAATTTCATTCATTCCAAAAAATAAGAGTTGAATTCTCCTCTTGTTTTCTCTAAGCCTTCTTCTTGGCACTTTTTCCCATTTTTCCCTTCTTTTGTGTGTAAGAAGCTCTCAAATTGGGGAATTAAATTGGGTGATCTTCATTGGCATTAGCATGTGGGGGAATTGCTGCCGAAATTCAGGAAGAAAGCGTCACAAGGTGGTAGTGATTTTTCTAACACCCTTTTTCTTATTCGAATTGCTAGCATGTTTATTATTTGTTTGGTTTTTGAAATTAAAATAATTTCAGTTCTAGTATTCTAAAACATATTTGAGTTTCATATTCGGTTCTTGCTCGAATATATGCATTCATAATGATCATGCCATATTTAGTATCATGCTTAGGTTTTATTTTAAGGAATGGCGTACGATTATGGATGTCCTATGATTTGATGTTCATAATGCTTATATTCTAAATTTTATTAATCTTAATTTCATATTTTGAAGTTTAATTGATGATTCAAGAATTAATAAAAGAAGATGGTGAAAATAACGACGTACTATCATAGTAAAAATGTGGGTTGCTATAGATGTTCTTTTCATATGATTAGTCCATATGGTTTTAAGACTAAAGTACTTGGTTGGTGGGTAAGTTCCCTTGAAGTCCAAAAGTCCAACGAAATTGGCTAAGAAGATCTATATTTCACTCTAAGGAGGTACTTTGTTAAGAACATCAAGGGCCTAAAAACCCTTTTGGTCTAAAATCTTAACTTTAAACAAAAATGTTGTTTGAAACGCCTAATGTATGTAAGTGTTTGAATTATGAACGTGTTATTGGTTTGAATTTGAAAGATGGTCATTCGAAAAGGATCTACTGGGCTATGTGCTCACTCCTTTCTTTCTTATTTTTCAGGAACATGAACCCATGGAGCAGTTGAATATAAATAGTGTCTTAGAAAGTTTCTTCAGTATTATGTTTTTAGAATTTTTAGGGCATGTTGCCCAAAATTTTTATGTTTTTCTACTGAAAAGTATTTTGAAGTCTTCCGTTGTAACAACTAGTTATTTTTTTTAAAGAGTTTAGTACTCTCAATTTCTATTATGAATAAAATAGTTTGGATTTCTATATCTCTTTTAATTTACCTTGATTTTATTGAAAATTTTGTATTCTTGAATTTTATACAAAGGCACGAGATATTGAAAAGAAAAGAACAAGTGTGTGTCACTTGTAATGTAGCACTGGCCCAACTCGCCGTTTGTTAAGTCCACTGTCAAGAGAACGGTGGCAAATGTACATGACTTAAAGATACGGGGGTTGGGGTGTTACACACCCACAATTTCTATTCATAGTTCTGCAATAACAGCCCAGAGCAGCTATAGCCATGATATTCTTCTCCACTTCCTCTTGTTGGTTCTTCTTCTTTGACTCCAAATCATCTTTCCTCACTTGTCCAGAATTTTCGATCACCACCGCCCCATCAGTTTTCTACCAATTTTCACGTTCACGGCCAAACCAAAGCCTTCTGGTTTGGTCATGAAATATATTATGTTTTTCATTTTAACTTAATTAAAATCTTATTATAAGTTCATATATATTATTTGTTTAACCCTCATCATAGTTTATAAATTTGTATGATTTTTTTTATATATATAAATCTCTTTGATTTTGATTTATGTCACCCTTATTGTAAGTTTATGTGTATTACCCTTTTATTTTTATAATTTAATCATTTCATTACCATAAACTTATATGTGTTACAATTATTATATGTTACTAATTATATATATTAATCAGTAACAAATATTCCATTGCCATAAATAAAATAAGCTTGTATGTATTAAATTATTTATTATTTATAATAAATAAATTGATCATTTATTTTACTTCCGCTCACGACATAACGTGCTCATAAAGTGCTGGGGTGTTACAAAAATAGATCCACACTTAGTGATGGTACTCATATATACTAAGTATATGTAAAGAACACCCATAACATCACCTAGACTACTATAATGGTATGTGGTTCTTATCTTCACTTTCTCATATTTAAATTCAAATAAATATGAAACAAGATCATAATAATTAATATCAGAATTTAAATAATCAAGAGAACATGGGAAACACAAATAACATGCTAGAAAACTCAAAAATTAGCTTAAGCATAGTTTCTAAGCATGTTATGCGATCGTGCATAAATTAAAAATATAAAAACATGCTAGCTAAAATTAAAACTGATCAAATATGCTTCAAACTAAAATTTAAACATGCTAAAATTTAAAAATAACATGATGAAAAAACTAAAAACATGAACGCACTAAATGCTTGAAGTAGTAAAATAGAAGTTCCAGAAATCCCTTCTACCTTATGATGTTTTCTCCTAAAAATTTTAGCAAGGGTTCCCAATGTTCAAGAACTTCCAAATGCCAACAAAATCACTCAAAACAACTTACTATAAGACTGAAATTAGAACTTCTCACACAAGAGAGAAAAGAGAAGTGAGAAAAAGTGCCAAGAAGAGGGTAAGAACAAACAAAGAGGGAAGTGTCAAGTCTTTGCTTTGGGGATGGGATGAAAGTGAGCAAGAGGGGGTTTATATAGATGTTTATGAGCACAAGGGAATGGTTTGAACATGATCACACTAGGAAACCTTTCCATTGCTCTATGGGGACATTTTGGAATGCATAGATTGAGTGTGCGCCAATTTAGAATGTGGGCTGATTTAGTTTCCCATTCCTTGTGTAAATACAAGATATAAGCTTTATTTGATTTCCTATTTATGTTGAACAGAAAAAGGATTAAGAAACTTCTAATCTTGTTCCTTAGGTGTTAAGAAACATTTTTCAGTAACTTCTAATTTTGAATTAGAAACTTCTAATTTGGATTATTTGAGATGTTTTTGGTGTGTAGAGCATGGTGTATATGATCACATCAGGGTGATCGTTGAATCATTCGTTCATGGTTTCTTAATACTAATTGGGACGTCTCATAGGGGTGGCATACCTAATCATTTTCATGGAACATGAGATTATTCTACATGAAATCAAATAAAGGAAACGTTCCATGGAGCTTAGGGCAAGGTGAGGGTACACATGATCATGGTGTTCTACCCATGTGACTTGCACATGCTTAAGGTGGCATGAGTTCATGGGTTCATAAAATCAAATAAAAATTAATATATCCTTATTTACAAGGAATTATGATTTATAATCTATAATTTTGGAATCACATGAAACTAATGCAAATTTTAAGGTATGGTTTGGTCCAAGGTGATTTTTCCTCAAAAACTTTTCTTATTTAAGACCCACTGAGGTCACTAGGCAAATAAAAATCCAAATCATGGCCAATTGTGCTGATTTTTGGATATGTCATTCATTTTGTTAGTTCCTGTCATTCAGTTTTGTTTTGGGTCATTTCGATTCCCCAAAGTATCCTAAATGCCAATTCTTTTCTAATTTGGACCCCCTGAAGGGTGTATGGCAAATGAAAACCCTAACCTTAACCAATTGTTCTAATTTTTGGGCATGTTGTCCCATTAGTTGGTTCATGGCACCATACTTCATTTCAAGTTGTTTTGGACCCCTAAAGGTTATTGAATGAGAGTATTAGAACCAGCAAAATTTAGCCCAAAAATGAGTTTGGTTTCATTTTGGACCCAAATTTAACTGAATGGATTTTGAATTTTATTTAATTAAATATAGAGTTTTCAGGGTATTATAGACTATTCCTTTTATTGGGCCTTTCGCACGCAAAATCTTGATCACCACGTTAGTTTCCCTATACTGTAGTACAAATAGGTTAATGGACACTATTGGATAACTATTTCACATTCTTTTGCACACAACACACCCATTTAAGTTAGAAATCATTAGATTATGAGTTTGAAATATTAGAAATATAACAAATACTGAGAAATGAATTATAACTTTTAAAGGTTAGGGACTCAAGAAGAGTTGAGTACTGAAGCAAGGATTAGAACAAGCTGAACACATAATTAGGTGGAAATGACTGTACCCTCTCTTTAATATTATTTTAGCATTGAATGTGAAACATGATTGTATGATTAATGTTTTATAATCTTAGAAGCATGCTAGGGATGTTATGATGCTTGATTGGATGATTACTTGCCTACTTAGATAGCATGTTATATGAATTCGATCATTCAATATTACATCAGTGTTATACCATGTAAGAATTTGATTGCATGATATGATCTAAATGGGTGTAGCATGATTAATGATTTGTTAGCATGATTTTATGCTTATATACACTGAAATCTTGAGATTAAGGGTGCATGATAGTGGTCACTAAATAAAATAATTAAGAACCTAACCACGTGTCGAGGCGACAATACAGATACTGAGGCAGTAGTCTAGTATCATCGTGGGTATTTCCCCGACTGTGGGGAGCAATTGAGATATGATGGAGGATCAAGTGAGAACTCACTTCTAAAGTTGTGTCATGATGAGGAATGGCCTTCGGGGCGTTACTTCCAAGAGTTCAAACACAAGGGAATATCAAGGAAATTCCTTTTGGTCTTAATGTCAAAATAAACAATTGAAGTGTTTTGAAAAGCCTAATAATTTATAAGTATCTACATGTTTAATGTTCTTGACTTTAATAATGTTTGAGATGTGTTGTACATATCCACTGGGCTTTTGAGCTCACCCCATTAATCTATTTTTTTGAGCTCATTGAAGACACTTGTGCTGACAAGTAAAGGAGCCAATTTTGTAGTTTAAATATACCTTTCAGTAGTTGAGGTATAGGAGTAGAAATCCATTTACCATTTTGGTTTGTAGGGCATGGGATCAACATTTAAATTATGTTTCGGTGTTTTTTTATTTACTTTGGCCATGGGGCCAGGTATTAGTTTATTAATTCATTTGAATTCAGGCCATGGGGTCAGAGTATTTTTTATGAGTTTATTTATATTACTTCTAGTTGACATGTCATCCTTATGTTAAATCATGCATGATATTATTGCCTATGTTTCTGCACTCTGATGTTTTATTGGGATGGCTATGAGAAAGAAAGATTAAAAGTAACATTTTGGTTCCCAAATATTTAAAACATAAGTGACTGCACGCTTAACTTGATTCTGTCTCGAGGTGAGGGACGAAGGCACCTAGTCAGTGGCTTTGGGGATAGGATTCAGAGGCCGTGGTGTTACAAATGTGGTATCAGAGCTTAATTAGTAGCTCATTGGGGAGAGTTCAATTAGTAACTCGCCGGAGAAAAGTCCAATCTAATGCCAAAAGTAGTACTAGTCTAGGGAGGTGTTCACATAGAGCTCAGTTAGTAGCTTAGTTAGTTCATCAGTTAGTGGCTCAGTCAGTAAGTCACAGGGCTAGAGTCTAAGGTATAGATTGTAACCCGCTAGTCCTACAAAGGAGTTGGGTTGTAAAGACTTTACAAACTGGGGTCTAGGGAAATACCATAGGTATAAGTTTGGGTGTTGTCAAGGTAGCACAATGGATCATAAATAAAATCTTTTAGTACATAAGCTAGACAGTAATAACATGTGAAACAAAACACTTGATTGATTTGGACATGAGATCGAGAGGCTCCTATATCCTTGGTTTCTATATGGTATAAAATGTATATGAATTCGAGAATATGGAAGAATCCTAGACTCGGAGATTGATAGGCCAAGTTTGGTGAGTGATTGTTGGCTTTGGACGAACTTGTTTCCCTATGCTTGGCTGGTATGGGACGGTCAAGTGTAGTGGGCTTGGGAAGCCTTGGACATTGAGACATTTGCAAAATTGTTTGGGTGTAGTGGAGGTGGAAGCTTATGTCGATGGGCAAGAGTGGTATGGGGTGCTCGAACTCAGAAGCAAGCATAGGTGTAATGTAATACCCTGAAAATCCTGTATTTAATGAAAAGAGAATTTCAATATCAATTAGATGAAATTTGGTGAGAAATGAAATTGGGTCCATTTCAAGTGCAAATATAGCTGGCCCAAAATCCTCTTTTAGTGACCCTAAGGACCTCAAAATGACCCGAAATTTCATGAAATGACATGAACTGATCAATAGACAACATATCCAAAAATCAACTCAATTGAACAAGAATCGGGGTTTCATTTGCCTAACACCCTTCAAGGGAGTCCAAATTAGGAAGGTAAATGAAATGAAACTCACCCTAGTCAAGTAATGGTTTGGAAATGTGTATTAGTCTATTATGAGCACAAAAATAGATCAATGCCGTTAATTCCTAGTAAGTAATGAGATATGAATTTCTAATAAATTCATGTAGACCCATGAATGCATGACCAACCACAAATGATCATGTGCACCCATAGTTCATAACAGGCCCTTACATGTATGTGTGTGTGTTTGTGCACACATGTGACAAAGAGAAGCTTCTAAAAATATAATGTGTGTGCCAAAACTAAAGCCTAGCCATCACACATGCCCAAATTAAAAACCTAATGAAGAAGGAAACACAAAAAATAAGAAAGATTCTTAAGCTTATGATTGATCCCCAAATTAGAAGGTTACCTTATGGTCACTCATGGTGCCAAAATTAGCACCTAGAAAGTGTCTAAAACGATCTTGCTTGATTAGCACACCACACAAGGACCTAGACTAGAAATTTTATCTTGCTTGATCATGCATAATTGACGCCCAAGTGTGAATATTGCTAGGAAAGATTCTTGATACACTTGCCAAACTAGATTAGAAAGATGCTTTGCTCACACATTAACCTAATTTGCTTGCTGATTATGCACACCCACCCATAGATACAAAATGAACCGAAAACCCTAGGGTGTATGGTCCCATGATGCCACAAAGGCAATGTTTCCAAGGAATGTATTTGTGATACCCAAGCAAATGTAATATTAGGAACATGTCATGAGCACAAAATATAATCTAGATGGATGTCTTAAATGGTTTAGAAGTTGTTCTTAATCTGATTTGTGATCACATACATAAAGGAAACAAAGAAAGATCGAAGGATTTTGTGCAAACATGATTAGGAAAACATAATGAGCACACTTGCCCTATTCTATACAAACCGTCTCTTTTAGCAATGGAAAGTTGCTCAATTTTGAGCTACTGTAGCTGCCCAGGACGTCCCCCTAAGCATCTTGAAAATCTATATAAACCCCCTAGTGCTCACTTCCTTTTCATCCCAAAGCAAGGAGTTGACACTTCTCTCTTAGCTTGTTCTAGCCCTCTTCTTGGCAAACCCTTTTCCTCTATTGTGCTCTTGAGTGATTTTTAGAGAGAAGTTAGGATTTTAGATTACTTTTACATTCTTGAAGTTGCTAGTTGTTCTTGAAGTGCATAGAAGAAGGAAACCTCTGTCAGATTTTCTACAAACAAGCAACTAAAGTTGATGGGATTTTGTACACTTCTATTTTACTAGTTTGAGTTTCTAGCATGTTCACGCATCTTTTATTTTTAGTTTAGCATGTTTATTTTTAGTTTTCAACATGGTTGATCATGATTTAAATTTTGATTATCATGTATGCATGTTTTAAGTATTCATGATACCATGCCATGTGTAGTTTCCATGCTTAGGTTTGATTTGAATTATGAAGCATGTTATGCATTGTTTTCACGCTTTTTGAATGTTTTATTCTTAATTTTATTATTTTGATTTTTTATTCATGAATATGTGGGAATTAAGATTAAGACCTTGAAGTTATGAACCACATACTATCATAGTAATCTAAGGGATTATAACTCCTTTCAGTCTTAATGTCAACAATAACCAAAGATGTTGTTTGAATTGCTAAATTGTTTATAAGTATTTGAATTTGGATATGCTTTTAATTTGACTTAGTAATTTAGTTGATTATAAAATGATCCACTGGGCTATGTGCTCACCCCTTCCTCTTATATTTTTTAGGAAATTGAATCATGAATAATATTGAAAATTAGATAGGTTTTTAAATTTGAAAATTTATATGTAAGGGCATGTTGCCCAAATTTTAGATTATTTATATTAAGACTTCCACTAAATTTTATTTTTAATTTGAGTTATGTATTCTTTTGTTATTTGAAATTCATGTATGTACTTCTATATTAGTTTATTAAATAAAGAAAGATTAAGGATTTCTTTTATCTCCCTTGTAATAGTTTTATTAAATTATAGTTAAATTGTTCGGGTTGTGTGCTCATTATGAATTAATAAGACTTGAGATAATTGAAATAGAATGTGATGCAAGTTGTGCACTTGTAAAAGTAACATGACCCAGCCCGCCTTGTGGTTAAGTCCAATTGAAAGTCTCAAGGGTTGGGGTATTACATGGAAGCTAGGAATTCCTCTATGCTAGCTTGTTGTTGGTAATGATATGGGTGAATGCTTTACTTGCATGCTTAATTATGTATTTGAAATGTTTATATCATGAATGTTTTAAATTCTAAGCCCAAATCCTATATCCAAAAAATGAATGACTTTACTATGGACTTAGAAGCATAAACTAATAGGCCACTGAATTGATGAGAACTTATAAACATGAATTTAGAATCATGTTAATACAACAAAATTAATATGAGTTTGATTTAATGTATAAGGGTATTTATAATCAACCTTATGATGACTGAATGGATCCTTGGTTGTAGATAAATGGTCGAATCCAAGAGATGTGCTACGAGAGCTACTGCATCTGATGAGACTGAACCCCAGGGGAAGGGAGCACGGGTTAATCAGATTGGGGCTTAGGTTGGGGCTGTGTTGACTCCATAATTCATGGATGAGATTACCAGATGAGTCATTGAACAGATCATTAAAGTATTGTCATTGCCATAGATGTAGGCACAGGCGACACCAGAGCCGTAGGTACAGGCGGCACCAGAGCTGCAAGTACAGTAATCGGTGCTCATGCCAAAGTTTCTAGTTTATCAAAGGTTGTAGGAGGAAATTGAGGACAAAGAGCAGAGGAAGATGTTGATGGAGTTACAGAAACTTTGCCCTTCCCAATTTGATGGTACATCTGACAGTATGGCTACAGATCACTGGTCCCAAGCACTAGACGAGCACCTAGATGTGCTAAGGGCCATAGGACCTTGCAGAGTTGTGTTAGCCACACATTAGTTTAAGGGACAAGCTAGGAGTTGGTGACGGATGCTAAAGGAAGATTTGAACACCGATGCTCGAGACATGAACTAGGAAGAATTCTGAGAGGTGTTCTATGAGAAATTCTTTCTAGAGGATACACAAATATAGATGTAGTCTGAATTCATAAGATTGACTCAGAGAGACATGATTTTGTTTGGATATGAGGTCAAGTTAACTTAATTGGCCATGTTTGCACCTGAACAGATCGGGGACAAAAAAAATGAAGGCAAACAAGTTTGCAGAAGGCCTAAAAATTAAAATTCACAGATTGGTGAATATAATGGGTTTGAAGACTTATAGGGAAGTAGGAGAGAAAACACTATTGATGGAGCGAGAGGTCAACTTTGAGTAGAGGTTGAGAAACAAGGGCAAGAGACCAAGCAATACCAAAGAGCTCCAAGGGAACCAAAAGAAGCAAAACAAAAACCAACCACCAAGGCAACGAAACCAAGGTAGAGTTGACAAGCATCTAGCTCGAAGAGAAGGAGCTTGCTATAGCAATGGATAGAAGGGGCATTTTGCCAAGGATTGTCAAAATTAGAGCCAAAGAGACAAATCCAAGGGCAGAATAATGGTTAGCGTAGGAATCAAGGTGGACATGGATAGCAGCAACCACAATAGAGGCAACCCTAGCAACAGTAGCAACAACAACAGGCAGACAAAATCAAGCTTGAGTGCTTACTATTGAGGATGGACAAACAAACCTAGCTTTGGCTGTCGTGGGTACATTCCTACTGTTTAATGTTGCTATTAAGATCTTGTTTGATTTGGGTGCCACCAAGTTATTTGTTTCAAAAGACCTAGTTAGGAGATTAAATTGGTGATGTCTACTCTACCAGAACCATTGTATGTATCCACTCCCATAAAAACTATAGTGATTTCCCCAAAAATTTGTAAATGTGAGTTGAGATTTGGAGATAAATTGACAACTGCGACCTTAGAGTATTTTCTTTCCATGGTTATGATGTGATGCTGGGCATGGATTGGTTAACCCAATACCGGGCTTTGATTGATTGCCCGAGATGAAGAGTCACATTGACTCTAACATCTAATGAACTCGTGAAAATCAAGGGGGATATGCAGAGTTTACCTCGAAGTCCTATGACTGCTATACTGCATTGCATAAGGCAAAGTGAGGATACCACATAAGTCTAGATGATGATATTAGGGAGCTAAAAGATATTTGGGAGATAATAGTAGTGTGAGAATATCCAGATGTGTTTCTAGATGATTTACATGGACTACTACCACAAAGACAGGTAAAGTTCAAGATTGAATTGCATCCAGGCACAAATCATAAAACCATTCCTCCCTATAGAATGGTGCTAGTGGAGTTAATTGAATTCAAGACACAACTGGATGAACTCCATTATAAAGGATTCATTAGACTTAGTGAATCATCACGGGGAGCTCCTATATTATTTGTGAAGAAGAAAGACAGCTCAATGAGGTCATGTGTTGACTACAGGATTGTAATACCTAGAAAATTTGTACGAAATTTAATTAAATAAAATAGAATTAATCCTTGAGAATTTTAGGAAGTTTTAGAGATACAAGATTTTATACATTTTAACTTATAAGTGGTCAAAATAAGAAACAACATTAATTGAGAAATTTGTAAAATTTTTCGATGTAAACTTATGTATGTTTTAAGGTATAAAATAAAGTAGGTAAAATGAAAACAAAACCAAAGGGAAAGATGTCCAAAAATGAAAAATAAGAAACAAAAAGAACCAAGGAAGTTGCTAAAAATCTACACTTTCCAAAACCTTCATTCTCCTCACACGAGAAAAATAGAGAATTAGAAATGTTTCTAAAATGAAATCAACTCAAAAGAATGTATTAACAACTTCTGAAATAATTACTTACTGATATGTGTTCTTGGAAAACAGGTAAAATAGAGAATTAGAAAGGTTTTTAAAATGAAATCAACTCAAAAGAATGTATTACCAACTTCTCAAAAAATTGCTTACTAATAAATGTGCTTGGGAAACGAGTAAAATAGAGAATTAAAAATGTTTCTAAAATAAAATCAACCAAAAAGAATGTATTAACAACTTCTAAAACCTTATTAATTCTTATGCATAAGAAGCAAATAAAATGGAAAGAAAATTAATTTTAGAAAGGTTTCTACAATGAAGACACGCAAACTTGCCAATTCATGCCCATTAGAACTCTATTTAAACCCAAGCATGAACGCTATTCTCTTTGCCCCATCAAGAACTGAAAAAGTTCCTTCTTGTTCTCTCTGCTTCGCTATTGGCATCCATCTTTTTTTTAAGATGTTTTAAACAATAGTTGGAGTAGTAGTAACGAAGTGTTGCACAAATTTCTATGCAAGTGGTTGGGGGATCTGAAGGAGATTCAATAGAGGTTTCAAGAGAAGAAAAACTATTTGAGGAGGAAGTGATTTTAAACTTTTGACTTATTATTTTGATTCAACTATGATGTGCATGGGTGTTTATTTTTAGTGAAGAGATATGCCATGATAATGAGTGCCATTATTATACATGCCATGATTAATGATGCATGATTTGTGTTGATATATGCCATGTTACCATGTTCATGTGTTTAATATTATTTAAGTTTAGTTTATTCACACGTTGATTATTTTTTATGTATTAAATAAAAGATTAAACAAAGATTTTAACCACATATCGAATGATGGCAGATTTTTATCATGAGTGTTCCAATCAGGAATTTTGGATGTGAACTAAGGGTTCGAAGTTGACCCCACACCAAAAGTGATGGGCTTGAGTTTCTGAAAATGCTCATTTTGACACTAAATTTATTATCTTATAATTGAG
>JAJIYU010015359.1:0-12709 GCA_030144865.1 Tinospora cordifolia
AGAGAGAGAGAGAGAGAGGAATTATTCTAGGAAGAATTAGTTGCTCTTTCAACCTTAAGTCTGAGACCATGGTGCTTGGCAAGGGATTTAAACGCCATTAAGAAACTAGAGGAATGGCTAGGAGGAAAAGTCGATGATATTGCTATAATGAAATTTGAAGAGGTTATCAATTATATAGGCCTAAGCGAGGTTGGGAAGATGAATTTCCCTTACACGTGGACAATTGGAAGGGGCATATAGCAATGTCCAAGTTACACATATTCATGTTCAATGTAGACTGGGAAGTGATGGTGGAAGAAATCAAACAAATGGTGTTATAGAGGTTGACCTCTAATCATTGGTCGATGATGTTGGAGACTGGTAGAATAAAGTTGGGGCCCAACCCGTACAGATTTAAAAAGACATGGCTAATAAAAGGGTGCTAATAGAAAAGATTAAAGAATGTGAAAGAAGATAAGCATAGAGGTGTGGCGTGGACTTCAAATTCATGGAGATGTTAAGTGGTATAAAGGAGTACATTAAGAAGTGGAACAAAGAGCGAATGTTGTAGGAGGAGATCAGGAGGTGCAAAATAGAAAGAGAAATAGTGAAAATTCAAGATGAGTTGACAAAAGGTGAGAGTAGTAAAGAATTACTAAATAGGTAGAGTCAATTGGTGGGGAAAACAATGGAAATAGATAGGAAAAGGGGAAGGAATATCAAACAAATGGCAAAATTTAAGTAGGCAAAGGAAGGAGATGTCAAAACCAGATTTTTTTTTTTTTTTTTTTGTCAAATTCTATCAATTATGAAGGCCAAAAATCAGATTGGCAAGATTGAGGACAGGAATGAAGTCATTGTAGAGGACGATGGTATTGTAGAGGAGGATGGTAGTAAAGAGGTAATAATCAAATATTCTCAAGAATCTGTATAAGAGGAACCATGGGAAGTGGTTAATACTAGAAGGTATAGAATGTTCACCAATCAGAAATCAGCTGAAGCAGTGGTTGGAAAGGCTTTTTGTAGAGGAAGAGATCAAGCACACCATCCCTACCTGTAATGGAGATAAAACCCTGGGGTTGCTGGCTACACCATTTAATTTTATGAGGAAATTGGGAATCGATCAAGGGGGACTTAATGAAAGTGATGGGACAAATTCTATGAAGATGGAGTGGTAAATAAAGCAATCAATGAAACTTATATTTGTCTTAATCCCAAGAAAATCAATGCCATAAGGTGGAAGATTTTAGGCGTATAAGTTTGGTAACTACCATGTACAAAATTATAGCAAATGTGTTGGCAAATAAGCTAATAGAAATAAGTCCAGAGACAGTTGATGGCTTTTGTCATAGGGAGGCAAATCACTTAAGCTTGTTTGGTGAAAAATGAGGTGGTCGAGTACTATAAATTGGCAAAGAAAGGAGTAATTTTAAAAGTAGATTTTGCCACAGCCTATGACTCAACTAACCGAGAATTTCTAGACATTGTGCTAAAGAGGAAAGGGTTTGGGGATAGATGGAGAAAATGGATAAATGGGTGTTTGTGGACTACAAACTATTCTAGTAATGATAATTGCTACATGGCTGGCTGACATGCAAAATAAAGAGTAATCAAGGGCTGAGACAGGGGGACCCACTGTCCCCCTTTTTATATATAGTGGTGGCTGATGTATTGAATGGGGTGATCAAAAAGGCTACAAGCAGAGGGAATCCAAGGGGATTTGGGGTGGGAAAAGAGGAGATATAGGTCTCACACATTTAGTATGCAGATTTGATGTTTATCAACAATGATAAGGAAAATCTGATAAATGCCATGAACATAAACAAAATATTTTGTAAACTATCTGGCCTGACTATAAATTTCCAAAAAAGTTAAATGGCAGGTGTTAACATCACAAAGTAGATATCAGGGACATTGCAAGCAGGCTAGGGGTGGAGAGAGGACACTAACCAACGAAATATCTAAGATTACTACTAGGGAGGAACCTAGGAAAGGTATCCTTTTGGGAACTAGTGATTCAAACCATCAGAAGGGGAATTGAGGGGCAAAGCCACAACTAGCGCTCTAGGGGGTTGGGCTACGACTTCTCAAAGTAGTCCTAGAAGCGATCCCCTCATACTTCATGTCAGTCTACAAGATGCCAAGAAGTGGCAAAGCAAATTGAAAAATTAAGGAGGGTTTTTTTGGAAAAAGGAAGGAGGAATAGTGACCAGGATGATCAAATGGAGACAGGTGTGTAGGACAGG
The DNA here is from genome assembly GCA_030144865.1 of Tinospora cordifolia. Lineage (NCBI taxonomy): Eukaryota > Viridiplantae > Streptophyta > Magnoliopsida > Ranunculales > Menispermaceae > Tinospora > Tinospora cordifolia. Next base: position 2,226 of record JAJIYU010015359.1, read on the forward strand.
AGGGAAAGGGGGATTGGGACTAAGGAATATCACTCAAAGGAATGATATCCTGGCTGGGAAATGGTTGTGGATATTTTATGAGGATGTGAAAGGTCTGTGGGCTACGTTAATTAAAAGCATCCATGGTGTGAGGCAAATGGGGCTGGAGATAAGAATTCACACACGAATGACCTATAAGAGTCCTTAGAAATTTATTTTCTACATTTACCCTCTATTCCTACAATGGGTGAGATGGAAGGATGGATGGGAAAACTATTAGATTTTGGGAGGGTTACTGGTATGGTACACAATCATTTAAAACAACAATTCTCAAGGATTTACAATAAATTTGCATTGCATGAGGTTCTAATAGCAGCATTTCAAGTTAGGGAGGGACGAGGAGGGAGAAAACCAAGACAAATGGAATCTAAACTTAAGAAGCAATGTGGGAGAAGAAGGGGAACAGAAGATTATTCAACTGCCACAACTCTTGGAAGGGGTGGGACTTCAAGGTTAAGGAGGATAGAAGATGTGGATTAGAGATAGCAAAAGGAAGTTTTTATCTATATCTTTTATGGAGCTACAAGATTCAGGGTTTCATCCTCAAGAAATGAGTCTTAACGTTGAATTGTTATGGTCTATAAAATCTCCTACAAATGTCAAAATTCTTGGTAGGTTTTTTTTTTTTTTTTTTGAAAGGAAATGGTTATTATATTATATTAAAATCTGGACAAGGAGTCCAAAAAGCCACAAACTTTTACATCAAGGATTGTAAAGTAGAGGCCCACTTAAGTATCCAATCCCCAAAGGAGTACCCCTTTCCCAAATAACAAGACATAACCCAAACAGAAAAAAGATAAATTGATTTGTCTACAATTCGATGTACATCAACTTTTTCATCTTTAATTATACACTGATTCGTAGTTTCCCAAATAGAATACTAAGTAGCAAAATGAATCAGAGACCAATAGTTCTTCAGCTGTGGCAGAAGGCAAAATGGAAGGGAGATAGCTTAGCAGATCATCTACTAAGGCCATAGTCAACATGGGATGGTGTCTTGCTAGGCCAACCAAACTTCCTTCAGCACGCTACAGAACCAGAATATATGGTACACCTCTTCAGCAACAGTCCTACGTAAACAACACTAAGAAGGAGAGAGACAGCAATTAGAAAATTTCTCTTGGAGTTGGGCAGCACAATTGAGACGTCCAAGAGTGATTAGCCAAGCCAAAATTTTCACCTAGAGTAGCCTTTTAGCTTTCCAAATGATTTCCAGGAGTGGCTACCTGTTAGGAATTGTTGCAGCACTAAGGAAGGAGTAGTATGATTTGGTTGTAAATTTTCGATGGTATCTCGAACCAATCTCCATTCATCATCTTGAAGAATAAATTGGGCCCCATCTAAGGATTGCAGCAGAGCGGACAGATCATCAATTTCTTGACCTTTGAGGTTTCTTCTAAAGTCCAAGTTCCATGCTGTAGTAGGATCTTGAGGTTCAAGGCTAGAAGCCCTTAAATCATAGATGGATGTTGTTGCTGAATTTGCAATCCTCTACGGGCGGGAGAAGATCTCCTTAAGAGATGTGGTGCCATATCATATATCCTCTCCCATATCTTGGGAGGAAGGGAAACGCCACAGCCATTTAGCCGCTAGTGCAACATTATGGTTTCTCAAATTCTCTATCCCCAAACCTCCAAGGGAAGTGGGCAGCTTGGCTTGGTTCCGGTTGACCAACATATGGACCTTGTCAACATTTTCTACTTTCCAAAAAAAACCATCTAATACTTTTTTTGATATCTTTTACTATTGCTACCGAAATAAGGACATGAAATATACCGGGAGGGCCTCCAATATAGCCTTGATTAGGAGCAAACCACCGCCTAGTGATTAATAACTACCCTTCCAACCTTCAATCCTCTTCTTAATAGTTTGAACAACCGGATTCCAAAAGGACTTTTACCTAGGATTTCTGCCAAGGGGAAGGCCTAAGTACTTGAGTGGCTAGGTACTCATAAGGATGCTCATCTCCCCGGTTGCATGCTGCAGTTTCCCCTTTGAAAGGTTTACACCCACCACATGGCACTTCTTGAAATTAATTTGAAGGCCAGAGATGACGGAGAAACATTCCAGTATTTTTGTCAGCATTGTCCCATTTTCTCTTCATTCTTGAGGAAGAAAAGGCAATCGTCAACATAGAAAGATGATTGACATGAATTCTTTTATGACCCCCCTCAAGGCCATAAAGTCCATGTTCAATAGCTTTCTACATGATACCATGAAGGGAATCTGCCGTCAAGATATAGAGGAATGGAGATAAAAGACTGCCTTGTCTAAGGCCCCTCGAGACTTTAATCTTTCCCCTCTGCCTACCATTGACAATGATAGAATAAGCAATAGAGGAGAGACAACCAAAAATCCATTCGCACCACTTATTGCCAAAACGCTTTTTCTGTAGGACGTAAATTTCCATCTTATAGAATCATAAGCTTTAAAGAAATTGATTTTTATGATTAAGCCCTTTTTGGTGCGAGTTCGGCAATCCTCTACAGCTTCATTAGCTATCAATACGACATCAAGGATATGTTGATGCTTGACAAATCCCAACTATGTCTCAACAACCGTACCGTGAACTACCTCTTTCAGCCATCTCATCAGAACCCTAGCGATTATTTTATAAAGGCTAGTGATGAGGCTGATTGAGGGAAAGTCTTCTACCTTCACAAAGAGATTCTTTTTTAAAATTAGTTGGATGTAGGTTTCATTCATACACCTGTTTATAATCCTATGGATATGAAATCACATCACTTCCATGATATCATCCTTTATAAGTCCTAGTTCTTTCGGTAAAAGAGCATAGTAAAGTTGTTTGGGCCTAGGGCTTTGTCACCTTCGATGCTAAAAATGGCTTCCCTACCTTCCTCTTCAAAGAATGGTCTTTCCAACCATTCTTATTGTTCCCTAAAGATGGGGTTCCAAGCAATGCCATCAATGCCCCAATTCGGCTTACCCACATCCTCATACAACTGAAAAAAACGAACTGATAATAGCCTCTTGAATGTCCTCCACAAACTCCAATAGCAGGCCTTCAGCTATTTCTATCTTGGAAATGAAAGCTTGCGCTCTCCTAATGGAAAGGATTTTATGGAAGAACTTTGTATTTGTTTCACCTCCTTTGTCTCATGTAATTATTGTTTTCTGCCTAGCCTCTCTTTCCATTTGATTATCGATGCACAAAATGTCTTGCAATATTTTCTCCCTCTTCCTTCCACTCTCGGCACCACCCACTCTCCATACTAGAGTAGTCTATGTAGTCAAGTCTCTACGCCAGCTCCTATCTTTCAATAATATTGTCATTTCTAATATTTTTGATCCAAGTTTTCAACTCCCCTCTGAGAAGTTTGAGTTTATGCATGAAGGTATACCCCGGTCACCCTTTGGGCATGGGATCCTTCCACCATTTTTCCATCTTTGAGTTAAGATTTGCCCCATGAAGCCAAGAGTGTTCATACCTGAAGGGGGTAGGGCCCCAAGGGATAGCCTGAGTATTGAGTAGCACTGCCAGTGATTGGAGGTGAGGTTTTACATAACAGACTAATTGGTATTAGGAAACAAATCCTTCTAGGAGGAATTAGCTAGAAATCTATCTAGCCTGGAATGTGTGAGCTCCATATCTCTCGGTTGCAGTTTGTTGAAAAAATCATCAAATTGTCTCATCAAACACGTCTATAAAGGGCAATTCAACTTCTCCTTCATGTTTCTGGTGGCATTGAAGTCACCTCCGATGTAACAAGGATCCTAAAGGAGAACGAAGAGAGTGGAAAGCTCATCCCAAAAACCAATTCTCTCCTCCACCAAGCAGGGTCCATACACAGCAGTGAACCACCAATAAGAGTCCCCTTCTCCGTTGGTCTTGACAGACATGGAGTGAGACCCTCGAAAGAATTAGCCTAAACAGACTGAATTGTGCAAACAGGGTGCAAAAAGGTTCCTTAACTTCTATTTGTCTCCCTCATGGTGTTGGTTATGCAAGTGAGCCGATGAAGACAACAAACACATTTATGGTAGCTATGATTTCAATAGAAGAATATAGCAAAAGTGAAACAACATCCGTAAGAAGATGGTACCTCCAAGGGAGGACAACATTATTAAAATGCCGCAAGAGATAAGAAGCTCTCTCATCAAGCCATACTGGACACGCACCTTGATGGCAATTTTATATCTTGTATTAGAGGAGCGTAATAAAGGAATTTTCTAAGAAAAGAGGTCAACAAGGGAGCAAGTTAGGCAACAATCAAGCATTCTTTTTGCAACATGGGTGTCTAGTTCAAAGTCAAAAAAAGGGCTACGTTTTGGGGAGTGGGTTAAAAACTGAAGGAAAATTTTGTATGGAGTGTAAAATTCATATTATGTATGTAAATATCAGAACTAAGGGGAGGAATGTATTCAGCTTCTAATAGGATATCTCCTCCCACAACATTTTAATAAATACAAAATATTTCTATTTCAAAAAAAAAAAAAAAAGTTACACTCTCTATGTATCTACCAATGATCAACTTGTTGATATGCTCACTAAAGGGTTGGAACATTTTGTATTTTTAGAAAGTATGTCCAAACTAGGAATGGTAAACCTTTAACCTTTATTTACCAACTTGAGAGGAGTCTAGTGCAAAAGATATCAATCAGTGAGTTTGCAAGTATGAATCAATATAATGTTAATAAATCTGTGGGATTGCAATGAAGAATACTCTAAGAAGTTATAATATTATGAGGAATATTACAGGTCGTCATTTGTAAACTTATGCTACACTTGTAAAGAATATAAGCTCTTTACATCTATTTATATGTGCTCTCACACAAAGTAAGTGAATATGAAGACTTCCCCTCTCTTCTTCTGTGGAGTAGGTCTTAAAATCAAACCACGTAATATCTCGGTATCCTCTTTATTCTTAGGCTTACAACATGTGTTGGGATTTAGCCATTGGTGGTTGATGACTATTCTTAGCAAATATGTGTCCTCACTAGGGTTTGAGCATGATTGGAGTTGAGACCATTTTTCATACACCCCTACAGGATCTCCATACAGCTAATTAAATTGATATAAACCACTTTAAATTGATAATTGGATGTATACATTTTAACTTTCGAAACAAGCTTGCATATCACATGATTGATCATATAGGCCAGTTAGTACAGGTTTTACAATAGTTCTTTTATTTATTGAGAACTGATTCTAAAAAGGAACTTTTTTGAAAAAGTTAGTTTCATCCAGCTTCTGCAAAAAGTAAGGAAACGACTTTTGTACTACACTTTTATTCAAAAGCAAATGTTGTTCATCATGTCTCCAAAATGTAAAATACATGCATGATTGATTCCTCATCTCACTCACCACTCCCTCTTCAACACATTTGGTTTTATTTGATCTTCTAATATCCCAAAAAAAGCAAAAACTCTTGGATGGATGGTCACTTTAGGTAAACTAAATTGTGCAGTTAACTACAACAAAAGTTTCCTAACTCCATGCTTTCCCCTTCATGGTGTTGCCTATGCAAAAGAAATAAGGGACCAATCATGTATGTTTTTGCTTGTTGTGAGGTGATTTTGGACATATGGAATTTTCGGCAGTCTGTTCTACACAACATCAAGTAACCTACAGTCTCTTCTCTGTTTTCAGTACCTGTAGCTGTTTCAAACTATCAGCTGAAGAAATACTGGAGTTGTATTTTTTGCAACTTGGTATTGCATATGGGAAGAAAGGTCCAACAAGATCTTCAAAGATCTTTTTTTGTGTTTTGATAAGTTATGGGAAAGACTGCAATTTTGCTTGCACTTTCCAGGATGGGTCTACTCCTCTAATTGATATAGGCTATAGTTTTGGTGAGTGGTCATGGAACTGGTACAATATTCCACACTGTAAAGGGCATATGGATACCTCATCCTTGTGCCACATTTTCATCTACGTCAATATACACCATGCCCATGTTTCTTTTCAAAAAGAAATGTTGCCAAATGCTACCAAAGGTATTTTTCATCTAAAAAAATTTGCAAATGTTCAACCAAATGGCCCATGCAAAATTTATTTCTAGTGATTCTAATCAACTTGTTCATGAATTTCTTATGAATCACTGTACTTATGCTTGGCCCATTATCTCATTTTCAGATACAGATGCATGCACGAGTGCTTTGACAAGAAAATTGAAGTCTGTAGAGTGTTGTGGTAGGTGAGTCATATTATTATCAACTCTAAGTGAGATCAACAATAAAAACCAGCTACAGTTTTAGATTTTTGTTAAACGAACTAAGTAGTTTTTATTCACACTCAGAAATGTGGGTTTGACTTAGTTTGTGTTGTAGTGGCTTAGGGAATGGGTTATGTGAATCAGCCTACAATGTACTATGGTCATAGCCATGTACTTAAGTCATCAAGTCAGGCTCACAAGTTTGAGGCCGACACACACTTCTACAAGCTTTCCTTTTTCTACAAAAGCATCCCTTGGTTGTAATCTATTAAATTAGACAAAAACTACACATTGAAAAGAGCACGTTATTTTGATAAAAAGATTTGCATACACTAACTCAGCAACCATAGAAAGAACTATTGCTACAAAAGAGACTTTGAATTCACCTTCACCATGTCTCAATTTAAAATGTATGCTTGACATTGGAAACTGGATAGACCAACACTTGAGAGGCATGAAATGTCTGAAAACAAATAAATCTTGTCAAATAATGGTCCAGAGTTGTGGGCAAATTCAATGTTCAAATTAACCAACCTTGTACTAGATACACATACTCGGCAACAAGATAAGTACAAATTATGCACTACTAAAGTGCAACACCAAATTTGCACATAAAATGTGCTTGCAATGGAGCAAACAGTAAAAAGGTCACTTCACCAAATATGGAAAATAAAGTCACAAGTAAGGATAAATCATGATCATCTTCGTAAGCCAAATGCAAACTGGCATTTGAACATTGAAAACCATGAAAATAACTTCAGTATTACAAATTGTCACCAATTCGCCACATAAAAGTACAATGATAGTAATAAATTGCAACCATAAAACTATGTCTAAATGTTCAATCTGGAAGAAAGTATTTCAAACATCAAACACTTAAAGACAAATTCCACCCACTTATAATGTTTCAATGTTGACAACGTAAAAAGGAAGAGTTAGGCGGTAAGCCTCAAGGCAAAACCTAGGCAAGTTTAAAGCGGAACATAACATAATTAATTAGAGGCCCTTGAAGAATTAATTTTTACGCATTGTTCCCCTACCCCATATATATACATATATATATATATATATATGTTGTGTATCTAGAAATAGATAATATATTAAAAAAAAACACATTATTTATCCTAATATACTACATAATTCTTATTAATTTAAGGTTTAAAATTTAACCAAAAAACTCAAAGAAAAAGAAAAATTACAAACACTCGCCTATAGCCCTAGGTCACTGCCTAGGCACTCCAGGGAGCTAGGTGTCTACGTGACACCTTGCAAAACTGCAACTTTCTACCACAATGTATATGATTTTGATATGAGGTAAACAAAATAGTCGTACAAATGGTTCCGAAAAGTCAAAATACAAGGCCACAAAATCAAATACCTAGCTGAGAAACTGGCAAACATCATGAACACCACCAATTATAGCTTAACAGTTGATGAGAACAATAAAAATCCAGTATAGTCCCAAACATCATGAAGCACAATAAATAAGTAATAATAAACCTTTTATAGTCACATGTAATGCTAACCTAACAAAATCCAATCACCACCAACACAGTTAAAGTAGCACCTCGTATCAAATTCCGAAATTCCAACATATTGACTTTATGCTTCTTGGCAGTTAAGCAGAAAGTAATCTCAAGAAAGAAAATTAAAGTTTGAAAGGATATATATGCATAGTTTCTTTTAAAAAGAAAATAGTCTCAAATGGGAAATAGAGGACCAAATAATAATAATAATAATAATAATCGAGAGAGGAATAACAAGCTCACAAAGTTGAAATAACTGAGATCTGTCAATTGACAAAAGTTGCAAGATGCTGTGGGGACTTGGCAGAAACACAATTAGGATAAACATGTGCATGTTATCAATATAATTATGATATTGTGGCATGGCTGAGCAACTGTCTAGAAGCTTTCATTTTAATTTTTTGTTAAATAAGCTTCCATCTAGTGTGATAATCAGGAAAGAGTTTAGGAATCTTAGTTTAGCAATATAGAGATATTGCACTCTTGCCTTTAATTTCAAACTCAAGAAAGCAAGAACTTCTCACCTTTTTCCTTCTTATTTCTCTGCATTTTCTCTTATTGTCTCTTCCACCCATTTTCTTGCAAAGGCAACATTTGCTAATATGGCAGTGCGCATATCTCATGAATCTTAAGTTCGACGATACTTTATACTTTTCAATGGGATTTTAAAGTTTTGAAGCCCAGAAAAACTATGCATCTAACTTTCAAAACAAAGAAAGGAGTGTATAGGAATTTGACTAAATAACAACAGAAAAAACACTGCAAGCCCAACTCAATTCATCTAAGCCTCTGCGAAACTACAAGGGCTCACCTACATGAATCCGCTTTTTCCTTTCTTCTTTGTCAAGAGCTAAGTCAGCTCTTAAATTATAAGAAATTATATCTTTCTTTGAAATTTTTGTTCATCTTAATTTTAGTTGTTCCACTGTCAATTTATCAAAAATTGTTTATAAGTCACTCTTCCCAACTAGAACATCTAAAGATCTTAGTTGCATATGCATCCAAACTACCTTTATCAGTTTTCTCTTATTTTATCTTCAATTGATGCTATTCTGCCTTTCTCTCAACTATTTTTAATTATATCTTTGAATGCTATACAACATATTCATCTTAACTAACACGCTTTCGTTACACTAAATTTCTTCACATGTTTCTGTATTGCCTAACATTTTGTTCTGTCTAAGTATAGTTTAGCCTAATAAAGGTCTCACAAGTTTTTTTTATCTCAACTTTAATTGGACGTATCTATCATATAATACTTCAAAAGCCAATCTTCCATTGGCTCATCCTACTTTACTTCAACCAGTTAGACTACATCAAAAGGATCTCACAACATTTTTGAACTTTTAACAATTTATACTCTTAGAAGATATTGTTGCAATCCAAATTGAAGCGTTCGCATAAGCACACTAATTCTCAAGCAATTGTAATGCCTACATGAAGTTGCACCGCGACCTCATATGTACAAAATACAACTAAATTGTAAAAATAGCATAAACTAAAAAACGACTTAACGGTTTTACGCATTCGAATTTCAGTCGCTTGCCAGCTTGCAGTTGGAAAACTAAGCAACCAGCAAAATGCTCAGAAAGAAAATCCAACTGAAACAGGAACAAAAAAACGACCGAACTGAACACGAATCACGCAAGAGAATTAACAACTGAAGAAGAAGAAGAAGAAGAAGAAGAAGAAGTCTGAGATTCCGAAGAAGTTTGAGATTCTGAAGATGACCTCTTGGGAGAACATTCCCGGTTGAGAAAGTTCGAAATTGGAGGTGAGTTCCATGAGACCGGACTCTGCAACTGCGGAACCATCTTCGAATCACAGCGATTAAGAATTCGAATCTAACTTTATAGGAGGACTGTGGAGAGACTTCGGGTGGCTTTTTGAATCCGTGACGTATTTATTCACTGTCCTTCAATTTTACAGTAATTATCAGCCAACCCAAACATAAAAAACAATAAAGAAATTTATTTTTAAAGAACCAGAATGAAGATAGAATTCACAATAATTAATTTTACTCTATTAAATAAGTTTATTTAATTTTATAATTACAAAATAAAAAATAAATCTTTAATTTTACTATGTTAAATAATTCTATTTAATTTTATAATTATAAAACAAAAATAAATCTAAAAAAAAAATTATCTGATACAGTTATAATCAAATATAAGACTAAACTAAAAATCAATCTATGCATATCTAATGTTGAGTGTGGTTCAAAATGAAATAGCATTAATATAAAGGTGAAAATTGTAATTATAATAATTAATTTATTATTATCCTAAATTATTAAGGCAGAAAAGACAAAATTATATATAAACTATAATTAATTTATTATTTTTTAAATTATAATCAATTCATTATTATCCTAAATTATTAAGACAGAAAAGACAAAATTATATCTAAACTATTACATGAATATTGTTATATATATTTATTATAAGTTTTTTATTAGATTAAATAATGCTGTTTCAGAATTAATAATTATAAATATTACATTACAAGCAAACATTTCAGCATCGTCCCCGCAATAATGAATCGGCGCCCACTGTTACGCTGGCTAGAGACGGAGAAATGTAAATAAAATACTAATTTTTGTCAAGAGAATCCAAAGAAGAAAATAAAGTACCGCTTAACACCTGTGATTGTCTACCTGCGACAGGCACCAAGAAGACTAGCCCACCGACCTTTCTAGCTTACTTATCACAGATGAGTTAATGGATATCTTTTTGTGTAACTT
>JAJIYU010015360.1:0-12723 GCA_030144865.1 Tinospora cordifolia
AATTAAGGTATTCTCAATGTTAGAATATAATAAACCATCTACTTCATCAATTTTTTCATTTACATTATCAACTCATTAAATTTTCATCTACAATGCTATAAATTTATTAGACTATAATTTATGGGTCTCACAATCATATCAATTCATTAAATATACTAACTGTAATATTTTGTTTATAAAATATATATTTTTAAAAAATACTTATTATTTACATTTAAATTAAAAATATATATAATTATTTATTTTAAAATTTTATTTTAAAATTAATTATTTAAAATATTAATTTTTAACTATTGCTTATTGTTATTTTAAATAGTTATTTAACAAATATTTTTAAGTTTTTTTTTCAAATTATTTATTTATTTTACAAATTATCATTATTTATTTTTAAAAATAACTATTTATTCATATTTATATATTATTTAAAATTAAAATTTATTCATTTTACAAAATTAGTTTAATTTTTAAAAAAATATTATTAAAATTTTGAATATATATATATTTATAAAATAAAAATAAAAAATTATCTTAAGTTAAAATAAGATTAGAATTATTTTAAAATATATTTTTAACTTAAAATAATTCTAATTTTATTTTAAATTAGGATAATATTTTATTTTATATTTTAAAATAATTCTAATTTTATTTTAACTTAAGATAATTTTTTATTTCATAAAATCTATATATATATATATATATATATATATATTGCACCATGTTTCGAACGCTTGGTCTGCACCGAACGCTCAATGTGTTTGATCTGTGTCAGATGCCTAATAATAGGCATTTGACGCAGATCAAGGATATTGAGTGCCAATCCCTATCTGCGAAAGCCCCTATCTCTTAAGGTATCCCCAATGCTAGAGTATAATAAATCATCCACCTCATTAGTTTTTTCATCCACATCATTAACTCATTAAACTCTCACTCAGAATACTACAACTTTATTAGACTGTACTGTATGAGTCTCACAATCCTATCAATTTATTAAATACACTAATTATAATATTCTATTTATAAAATATATATATTTTTAAAAATACTTATTATTCACATTTAAATTATATATATATATATATATAATTATTTAAATTTATATAAAAATTTATATTTTTATAATTAGTTATTTTAAAATTAATTATTTAAAATATTAATTTTAAAATATCACTCATCCTTATTTCAAATAGTTATTTAACAAATATTTTTAAGATTTTTCAATTTATTTATTTATTTTATAAATTATATATATTATTTATTTTTAAAAATAACTATTTATTTATATTTATATATTATTTAAATTTAAAAAATTTTCATTTTACAAAACTAGTTTAATTTTTTAAAAATATTATTAAATTTTTGAAAAAAAATATATTTATTTAAAATATATATATTATTTAACTTAAAATAATTCTAATTTTATTTTAACATAAGATAATTTTTTATTTAAAATGTTAATTTTAAAATTATTTATTAATTTTAATTATTTAAAACAATCAAAAAAATTGATTTATAAAAATTAATTATTTTAAATATATATATATATATATATATATATGGGTGCTATAGGTGCAATGCCCTGTTTGAAAAAAAAAAAAATTCATCACAGAGCACCGAGCGCTCAGTGCATTTGATCTACGTCAGACGCCCAACAACGGACGTACATGGATCAGAGATATTAAGCACCAGCTTGGCGTTCAATATCTCAGCGTTGAGGACATCCTAAATGGGCAATTGTTGGTGTAATTGACTGCTCTGCCGTCAATTCTTCATGGAATTGAGAGTGCATTTTTTTTCTAAGTGCAATTGATCCATTTATGTTGTTATTCCTTTTCAGCAGCTTACACCAACTTTTTCTTTAATTAATTTTCTGTGTTCTATTCGATTGTTTGGCCATTTCATAAGCCTTGAAAAAATGTGCATCAACTCTATGATTTAAAACAGAAGGGACAGAACACGAAGAATTATATATATGTATATCACTCTTGACACAAAATAATGTGTTTTTTTTTTTTTTTGAGAGGTTCTTACATGGTATTTCTGAATTAGCTTTACACACACATCAAAATTAAATATTGTTCAAGTTAGAATAAAGTTGTAAATAGAAGTGCTTTTCCAATGTAGTTTTATAACACTTCGCCTCCTCCTTGTGGCCCCAAATCGCATCCGGTCAAATTGACAATGATCCAGCACATTCACATCACGCGCATGTATATTAGATGTTTCTTTTCCTTAGGTCGTACGAGAAGCGAGCATGTCACGTTATTTCTCTCAAATAAAATATACATGTCAAACATTTTTATAGATTAGGTGGTTCAAGCAATTTCTTATTTATAGTTAACGTAAAGACCAAAAGAGTTAACCTCGATGTGCTTCATTTACATTAACAAAAAGGGAATAGCAATTTTTTATGTCAACTTCTAATGGATATAGGGTCTCACCCGTCATTTGAAAACTTGGGTCCCAACCATTGTTCTATTTTGGTGAGATAGTTTGATAATAGAAAAATGAGATGAGCCAACCATTGTTCTGTTTTGGTGAACTAGGGACAACCCTATCGTTGCATTCTTGAAAACACGCGTTGTAGTTTCTCATGGGATACTGTGTTGATATATGGTTCAATTTTGTATTAATCTTTCTTTAAATGAATCAATCAAATATTCATATCAAGTATAAATAGGAACTAAACATGTAAACATAGTAAACATCATAGGCATGTTATAGCATATATCATATCATCATATATCATGCATCATCATCTATGTAGTTCTAAGCATGCATATTCTAGATATGATATGTAAGGTCAATTCAAATAAAGCATGAATATTCAAAGCATAGTCACACATGCAAGACTTATTTCAATCAAAATAATAAAGTGAAACTCGAAAATTATTTCTATCTTTGATGTTTAAATCCTTTCTAGTCCTTGTAGTGTTATCTCATGCATTCTTTGAGCCTTCAACTTTAAAGGGTAAAAATCAATGCACTCTTTATGTAGAACAAATTATAACCCTCTTTTTTACACTCAAGGAGAAAACAACGAGATTCTATCTTTCTCTTGAACTAGAAGACAACTAAGGAGAAAATAGAAAATAGAAAAATGAGATGAGATAGACATCATTAGCCTATTTGCTCACATGTATCATTTGACTTGCTTGCTCATACGCTTCATGTAACTCGCTCACATACATCTTGCTCATATGTAACTTGTCCCACTGCATACCTTGTCACATCACTCGCTACCTTTGATGTTTTTATTTCATTATTTTTCATGCCCTGTCGCAATAAACTTTATACATCCACTTATACTTATTTTGTAGCCTTTTTTATCTTTAATTTCTCATTTTATTTTATGTCTTGGGTACTGAAATTTAGTTTGTTAAATCTTTTATTGAATAATAAAATTTGAGTAATATTTTTAATTATTTATTAATTTTATTTTATGTATTGTTCACATATACTTGATTTTATCAAATTTTTACTAAATAAATTCTATTATTTTTCAAAAAAAATTTAGATACTCTGATAATGTTTTATTTTATAAATTATTCACAAGTTACTTTTATTTGTGTATTTGTGTACACATGTCAATATTTACGTGAAATGATCGTTTTACCTCAGAGTGATAAAATTACAATTTTATCCATGTAGGTTAAATTTTACCTTTTGGGTTTTAAGAACTTTTTTAGGTTTTTTTTTCTTAACCTTTATAAAATTTACATTTTAAAGTATTTTATTTTATTTTATTTACTTTAACTATTTTTCAAAAAATTTTATAAATCCGTGAGGTATTATAAGTTTTCTCAATTATCATACTCGATTTTAAAAGAGAGTGTGAATCTACCTTTGTTAATATGATGTGCTATTTTCAAATTGGATAAACACGGAAAAAAAAAAAAATGGCGCTAGCTCAGCAAATTACATTTTTTAAATTGACGATGTCAACTGCAAGGGACAATATATGTATAGCTGCTAATAAAGGGAGGATTATTGCAAATGAATAACATAAAAAAACGAGACATATCTTTTAGGGAAAAAAATAAAAGAAAAAAAAAATAAAAATTTATTTTATATTGATCGAACAACTTGCGCTAGATTTATATATAATTTAGATACATTTTTTATAAGTGGTTAAATAGATTATACATTTAATTTTATAAAATTGATGTTATAAAAATGAAACCACAGCGCTCCTAATTTTTTCCTTTCAAGTATTTGTTTTTTTTTTTAAACATCTTACTAAAAAAATTTTGGGAAAAATACGCTCGAAGAAAAAAAGAATATAATATTCTTTAGGAGCACTATATTATAAGAATGTCTCATTACAAACCTTATAAGAAAAATCTAATAGAACAAAAATTCATTTAATAAAAAAAGAGTACAGTAAATTAATCAAAATCTCCATTCTCCATTTTATAATAATTCTTTCTGTCATTTTGATATCATTGAGTAATCTTCCGTAGTTTGAATTCAAATATTTATTTATTTATTTATTTTGATGTTTGCATACTAATGTCAACTCTTCACATATATCATTTTCTGTAATATAACTTTACTTGCATCTTTTATATCTTATGAATAAAAGGTATTTCGAGAAAATATAATTTTTGTTAATAAACCTTTTCACCTTCTTACACAGCCAAGCAATTACGATCTCCGATAAATTCATATTAATCTTCAAATGAAAATACATCAATCCAATGTTTTAATCTAATAAATTATACACTCTTGCGTTTCGCTTTTTAATCAATATATATTTTTTTATTCTAAACTCTCAAGAAATCTACTAAAATCACCCAAAAAAAAGTCCTTTTTCTTCTAAGAATAATTCTTATAGCTTGTAAATGCTACTTGAAGTTAAAGAAAAATTTTTTTTTCTCTAAACAACCAACAAAAACTGATCCAGATAAGGATGAAAGTGCAATTAAGTTGTAGATTGGATAACGAGAGCTTTTGGGTAACTTAAACAAACAAAAAAGAAAATGTGATTAAATGTAGTGTGAAAAATAAAAGGGGATTCGTTTGAAACGCTCTCCTTTGTAAAAGGCGCCCCAATCCCCACACTCTCGACTAACCTCGCCAAACGCAATCATTTCTCCCTCTCTTTTCAAAAATCTCATCTCTCTCTCTCTCTCTCTCTCGCTCGCTCTTTGTTAGTCTGCAAAGTTAGTGAGAGATAGGGGCATCTCGGAACCCTAGTTTTAACCCAAAACCAAACGGAAAATGCCCCGTGAGATCATCACTCTGCAAGTTGGACAATGCGGGAACCAGATCGGAATGGAGTTCTGGAAGCAGCTTTGCCTCGAGCACGGCATTAGCAAGGAAGGCATTCTCGAGGATTTCGCCACTCAGGTTCCGTGGATTCTTCTCTTCGATCTTTCTCGGATTTTAGTATCTTTAATTCACTTTTTTTTTCTTTTTTTTTTTTTTTTTGGCTTGTGTGCTCGATTCTGGTTAGTCATTGATTTGGCCTCTTGGATCCTTCAGATTCAACACCTTTTTTTTTCTTCGTTTTTATTTAGTTATTTTTAAAAAGTTTTGATTGAAGAACGGGCTTTTAGCTCTTCAGATTCTCATAGACGTAGTAGTTCCTAGTTCCCTTTTTTTTTTGGACGAAAACTATTAACTAGCGTCACATTATTCTTCTTGACACGAGGAACTGAACGAAAACAGTGATTCATCTGTCATTTTTAGCTTTAACTGTTTTTGATCAGCACTGGAAAATGTAATTGCTGACAAAAACGATAAGGTCGAATCTAGTTTGGCTGAAATTTCTCGACTGAAGTTATAATTTGTTGCTTTATGGTCTATGTTAATTAACATTTGTTTCCCATTTGGAGGATCAATAGAAAACTTGTGCTTTCCTGGGAGAGTTTTGGAAAGAAAATCTGAAAAATTATTGTTTTTACCTCTATGGTATAAGTTAGTTTAGTTTAAACTATGAAGTATTTGTTCACTAAATAGATTTTTAATCCAGAGTTATACATGGCTATAATACTGATTTTCAGGGATATAGTGTCAACTCTTAGTACAGCTAGCTAATTTATTGAACCTTGGCCTGTCGTGAGAAATAATGCAGGGAGGTGACAGAAAAGATGTGTTCTTCTACCAAGCTGATGATCAACACTACATACCAAGAGCTCTTCTACTAGATTTGGAGCCTAGAGTGATTAATGGTATTCAAAACAGTGAATATCGGAACCTCTACAATCATGAGAATATATTTGTATCGGATCATGGAGGTGGTGCTGGAAATAATTGGGCCAGTGGGTATCACCAGGTTTGCTAGTTGGCCTTTATATTTTGGATGTTTCCCCACTTGCACAGCAATAATTTGGAACATGTTATGCAAGAAACTATATATATATTATGGATTTTATATTTGATTTATTCATCCACATATTGGGACATGGACTTGTTACATTTTTATGTTTGGTATTTCTTTTTATGACCTTTTATATTTAATTTTGATATCCATCTGTGTTTGGTGATAATGCAAAGATCAAGTTTTCTTATAGTTCATATCTTTTATTCTTTGGTTTAGTGTCTTTGTCTAATTTACTACTATGTACTCTGTTGCATGCAATCATGAAGTTCTCATTTGCTTGTCTTGGTGGTGCTACTAATCCTTAACTAGGGAGAACAAGTTCAAGAGGATATCATGGACATGGTTGACCGAGAAGCGGATGGAAGTGACAGTCTTGAGGGTTTTGTTCTATGTCACTCGATAGCTGGAGGAACGGGATCAGGTTTTTTTCTTTTCCTCTTTCTCCTGAATTTTGTTGCTTTTCTGCCATTTGGCATTTCATCATCAATGTCATGCATTCTG
Source organism: Tinospora cordifolia (assembly GCA_030144865.1). Lineage (NCBI taxonomy): Eukaryota > Viridiplantae > Streptophyta > Magnoliopsida > Ranunculales > Menispermaceae > Tinospora > Tinospora cordifolia. The sequence continues at coordinate 6,827 of JAJIYU010015360.1, forward strand.
CTTACTTTGAACCACTTTTCAGGAATTTTCTATTATTTGGAAAATATGTTTGCTTTTTTCCTCATTTCCTGAAGATTTTTCATATTTTGCTGTCTTTTGCCATTTCTGTATTCGACACATGCTACCTTCCATACTTCTCTAATTCTGGTTTAGCTGAAATTGAGGGTTTCAGTTGTGAGCTATATATTACTTCTAAACAGCATATTAAAATTTCTCTTTGAGAAAAAAAACATAATGGAATGTTGGAGCAAGAACTTAATGTCTAGTTTGTTCAAGTGGAATTTAATGTCTAGTTTGCACTGTTTAGAGAACTGACTATGATCAAATTGGATGTTGACCAGTTGTCTGTTACATTTAGGAGGCTTATTGCTTGTTGGAACTGCTTTCATAAGATTGTCCCCAGGTCTGCTGGTCCTAATGCAACTGAGAATTCTGGCTTTTTCGTAGTTGTCTTTTTGATGGTTCATGCCCCTCTGGAATGTGGTTCTTTCCATTCCACTGAAGCTTCACAACTAGGTTATAAAGGCATTGCGCAAGAGCAAGATATTTTTATTGCTCTTTTTGCAAAAAGGATGGGTTTTCTCTTTTGAGGGTCCAAACCCTTGTTTGGTATTGATATATTTCCAGATGTTGTTATGAACACATTCCCTGCCTCACTTCTCTCCCTTTTTTTTTTTTTTAAAATAAAAAATCTAGTTTCTGTTTCTTTGCTACATTTAATTATTTTACTTTATTATATAGCCTGGTCACCTAGAATTTCATTCCATGATCATTCAAATGGTTTTGGTCATGTATTTTGCACCCTAGCTGGTGTTACATGGATCAACTGGTTAATGGTTACTTTTCAAATAAAATGCTCTAAAATGTGGTCGGTTACTTATGTTACTCTAATAATTGATTATCACAATATTTGAGGTTTCTATCTATTAATATAGTCACATAAGTACATATTTGAAAGCCTCTAATAACTTGACAGTTATGGTTGTGGAAGACTTCTAATTAGTCAAAAGCTGTCATCTAGAAATTTACTTGTAATGGATTGTGGTCATTTGGAAGTTTTGAGATATTTGAATTGCTGCTGCAACTTTGGGCCCACTAATTAGGTCTCTTGTCAGATTCTTGTGTGATCAAATCACATTGTATTTCTTTTATCATGTTGGGAGTGGATTGAGTTCTTGTATCACATCTCTACTGCATGAATCATTTTCATTAGTTCATCTGTGAGCTTGCTCTTCATCATTTATGACTCTCTGTGTCTTTTTATTGTGATGCAAGTTTGGTTGATTGCTTTTAGCATATCAGAGGTTTATTCTTATTATTTATGATTTATCTTTGTATGCTCCGTTTTTCTTTGTATTATTTATGATTATGAATTGGTTTAGTGCAGGAATGGGTTCATATCTACTAGAGACTCTGAATGATCGCTATAGTAAAAAGCTTGTTCAGACATACAGTGTTTTTCCAAATCAGATGGAGACAAGTGATGTCGTGGTCCAGCCATACAACTCACTTTTGACTCTTAAACGGCTGACACTAAATGCTGATTGTGTTGTTGTTCTTGACAATACTGCACTGAATAGGATTGCTGTGGAGCGCCTACACTTGTCAAACCCCACGTTTGCACAAACAAATTCTTTGGTTTCAACTGTGATGTCAGCAAGCACAACTACCCTGCGGTATCCAGGATACATGAACAATGACTTGGTTGGGCTTCTTGCTTCTTTAATTCCAACTCCAAGATGCCATTTTCTAATGACAGGATATACGCCACTAACCGTTGAGCGCCAGGTTAGTTTTCAGTTACATATTCATCGATTCTATGTCTCTTCTATTAGTGAATTAACATTGTGAATTGACACTTAATGTTTTGAAGGGATTATCATCATCCTTGTGTAACAGTAACTTCTGTGATTAAAAGTGATCATATTATATCTAATGGGGAGCTGGTCCATGTAATAGCTTATATCCTGTTAGGTAGTGTTGGCTTCATGAATGTGCCTTTCAGCTGTTGAGGTTGGCTTCATGAATGTGCCGCCTTTCAGCTGTTAAGGTTGGCTTCATGACCATGCTTTGTTTGCTGTGCTATAACCATGTTCTCTTAACATTCCTTTTCCCTTATAATTACATGCTACCATTAATTGTTAGTGAATCTTTGTCACCACTGTATTTGGTGGTCTTCTTTGCGCTGTTCAATCACAATAAAGTTTTTAACACTCCTCCTTGGTGAATAATATGCTTCAAGATGTCCAAACACTATAAAGTTTTCAACACTTGATCTTATCAACAGCTCATGAATTCACTTTTATATCTATAATTGCTCTACAGTGCTTTATATGTTTTAGGACTTATCTATAGTGGTCATGCTTCTATTTGTCTCAACATGTGATGCTCTTTGATTGTGATTCTTTTTGAATTGCACTATTTTCCAAGGGTGCCTTAACTATTCATAATGCCTTGCCTTTGTATTCAACTTTGCAATTATTATGTTTTTCATGGGTCATGTGGGTGTGTTTTTTCTTGCAAGAAGTTGGCTTTGGCATTTTGTACTTCTCTCAGAAGATATTGCAGCAGTTTGATGCAAATAATACTTTCATTGACAGGCTAATGTGATCCGTAAGACTACAGTGTTGGATGTCATGAGAAGACTATTGCAGGCAAGTTCATACTGTCTTTGGTGAATTCTTCTATGGAATATATTCTTTTGACACTGTTTTATTTGGCAGACAAAAAATATCATGGTCTCTTCTTATGCTCGAACTAAAGAAGCTAGTCAAGCAAAGTACATATCAATATTAAATATCATCCAAGGAGAAGTAGACCCTACTCAGGTACAATTTTCTCCAGTACACGTACACTAAAGGTTAGGAATTGACATTTGAAAATCTTTTCCCTGTTTCAATCTCCAATAATAAATATATTTTGTGAAATAAACATATTATCATATCTTAAGTGAATGATTCATTTTCACTTCTATTTACTTAGTGTCATCTTGGTAATCGTATTATACATTTCCTAGAAACAATTATATCTTATTTCTTTTTCTTTTTCTTTTTCTTTTTTTGTTTTTAATTTTTATTTGTTACCTCTGAAACCAGGTCCATGAAAGTTTGCAGAGAATACGCGAAAGGAAGCTTGTTAATTTCATTGAGTGGGGCCCTGCTAGCATTCAGGTACTCTATCCTAGGAAGAAAGCATTGTATTCACTGATATATGCCACGTTCGATTGTACTTGGTTTTGGCCCTTTTTTTATTATTGTTTTTAGTGAGATACCAGAGTTCATAACATTGCTTTCGTCAAATTGTTCTCGTCAGGTTGCATTGTCTAGGAAGTCTCCTTATGTTCAAACTGCCCACAGAGTAAGTTTTTTGCTTTCATTTTGATTATATCTTACTAAATGCTTCAGGCACCTTACTAAATTCTTTGTACATTTTGCCTTTTTTGTTTTTTCTTTTAATCATTACTAAATACTTCTATCACTTGTAACTTCTTTTAGTTTTCGGATATTTCCCGATGTTAATTTTTTCAGGTTAGTGGTCTTATGCTAGCAAGCCATACTAGTATTAGGCATCTCTTCAGCAAATGTTTGAGCCAATATGAGAAATTGAGAAAGAAGCAAGCTTTCCTTGACAATTATCGGAAGTTTCCGATGTTTGCTGTAAGTTGACTGTCCTATTTACTTCATTGGTGCTTTATGACATAATGTGCTGGAAATTTTCATAGGGAGTTTTTAATGTCTGTATAAAGCTTACATAACACGGAGACATAAAACATATTTGTGTTCAATGCTTCCAAGAAACATTAGCACTTAACAGCATCCCATTGATATTACTTTTAGTTTGCATGATAGGAGCTAATCATTTGTAATTCATTAGTTATTGCAAGTCTTGTGACATTGATAAGTTATTGAAAGATAATTTAATCTACTTTGAAATTGCATGAAGAACTTGGCATTGTATGTTACCAAGTCTCACCTTTGGGAATGACAATGCTAATGGTGTTTTTGTGGAATTGAATGAGGACAGTGAGGGAGATGGGAAAATGTTGTGGAAGAGCAGCCTTAGAGAGTTATTTTCGTCTTCATATTTTTCTGCATGTGTGGTTGGTTAAAAAATTTAGATTGCATGATAATGCTCTCTATTTATGTAGTGTGTCATGGTGCTTGAACCATTGTGATAAGTGAAGTCTTGTGATACTGATCATGATGAACTGGCATGGAGGCCATCAGAGAGTTGACTCATGAAGTGCAATTTCCAAAAAGATGGTGTTGTAACATAGAATAGAGTCAGTATGGATTAACTGAAAATTTGTCTGAAAAATAACCCTTGGAATGGGGGCAGTATGGATCAAAAAACTTTTCTGAAGAACAGTCTATTAGAGAAACTTGTCCATAGTTTTAGCATATTTAAAATCAAAAGTTGCAGACTTTGGGTTTGTCAAACTGATACTAAATCAGCAATTATTCTTTTTTTTTTTTTTAAATTTCTGATGCTTAAGCGGCATTGTTTTGTTTCAAAATGTAGCAGAAATTCTCTTTGCCTTTCTACAATACAGCTTATGGCTTGATCTCGTTGTTTTATAAATATGGGCAGGACAATGATCTTTCGGAGTTTGATGAATCACGTGAAATTATAGAGAGTTTGGTAGACGAATATAAAGCATGTGAATCCCCAGATTATATCAAATGGGGGATGGAGGTATACATTTTTCTCAGCTCCTCAATTGCCCTCTTTTTGCTTTTCTATGTAATGAAAATGATAATTATAATCAATTTTTATCATAGGATCCTGACAATGTTCTTACTGGAGAAGGGAATGCTACGGGGACTGTGGATCCCAAATTAGCCATGTAAATTGCAAAAGTAAGGCACTCTCATCTCTTTCCCCTCTAATCACATGAAATAAATGAAACCTTTCAAAAAAAAAAAAATCCAAAATGTGGATGAAGGCCATTCCTGTATAACAGATAGCCTTGCCTTTTGATCCAATTTAATGCCCTAATGATTGGGAAGTTCTACAAGCTTTCTTCTTGATGTGCTTAAGTGCTTCACCAACTTGGAGTATGACCATGCATGAAATTATGGCTTGTGTAATACATGCTGAACAAATAATCCACATATATGTTAAATGGTAAACCTGAAATGTGCTTTTTAATGGAAAAATGCGCTGAAGGTTACATTACATGGTCTTTTCCTTTTCAGTTGGGTTCAATCTCTGATTTGCTTTTCTTATATATTTCGTTGTATCAAAAGCACATTTTACATGCTATTCGGACTAGCAAGAGCGTGAAACCATTTGTTAATCCTCTATTTTTTGGCAGCTTTTTTATTTGAATAATACTTGACTAACACACTTTTTTAATGCAATATGTTGACACTGTCCTTTAAAGTTGTTTGATTGCCTTGTACAGGTATTGATCCTAGGTAATTCAACCACTTTTATGGGTAATGTTAACGTGTTTCCAAAGTGTTTTTCTTTTGATTAATGCTGCTGCGGATATACATTTTTGCAGGTTGTTTCATTTGTTCCTTAAAATTCAGTGATAGTCTTAATTCCACAGTAGACAGACATTGGGAGGTGAATGCAGCAGACTGGTTGTATCCAAAGTTTTTAGTGTCTATTCTCCAAGGCATTTATTTCCTGCTTGCAGGTGGTGTGTATACAATGAATTCTATTTTCTGGAATTTCTTTCATTATTTAACCATAAAAGAGTTCTGTATGTATAATCTAATCTAATCTGCATTGTCAAGCCTTTTTTTAAAGAATGTTTTGTGCATGCTTGATCTAGTAATCTTCAAGGTTAAACCTTTTTGTTTACTCTGTGTGCGTGATATATTGACCATGTCTGTCTTCATAAATTACACGACTTTTCCCTTTAAATACTCATTCCTAAAGATAAT
>JAJIYU010015361.1:0-12713 GCA_030144865.1 Tinospora cordifolia
TTAACGTAGAACAAGTCTAATTTGAGTATGATATTGTCGCTCTAGTTGAAATAGGTCTCTAAGTTTAAAGTTTTTGCTCTTGCTGCTTCCCCTGTGGTTGAATTCTGATTTTGTTTTGAAGAAAGAAATATAAAGGAAAAGGTTGAAGAAGCTGTAAATTTCTTGTGAAATTCGTGATCTGTTATTTGTGAATTCTATGGTGGAAAAAATTCAAGAATTTTAGTCTTGAAATGTAACACCCAGGCTCTCGAAACATTCACAATTTTTACATTGATCTCATACTTAGAGATACATTCGCATACATGTTTATTTTTGTCACATGACATCGTCGGAAACTGGGATATTACTTGTTTCACACATTCATAAAAAATCTCCTGGTCCTACCAGGTCACATCCCACAAAATCATATGAGTAAATAAATGAATAACAAATAGGTTTATGACTAAAAACATGGGATGCCATATTTGTTTAATTTAACCCAATAGTAATCAAACTAACATCTGACCTCATGGCTTTATTCTTTTAATTAACAACTCAATAAATGAAATAAAAGGAGATTCACTGGCTACTTGCCTAACTAAAGACAATAATAAACTTATGACTAAAACAACCTCATCAAGGAAGTCTACCACTAATTACACTCTACTTCGTCTCATCAACGACAATGCTCAACTATTAGATACCTGAAAAAATAAGAAATGGGTTGAGCTCAAAGAGCTCAGTGGATCATACACAATACATCTCAAGCATTATTAAAGTCAAAACACAGAATATGCAAACACTTATCAAACATTAGGCGTTTCAAGCAATCCAATTGTTTTCAGTTGACATTCAGACCGAAAGGACCATCCTCGGTGTTCTCATCAATACAACGAGCGCCCAGCACTAATGACAAGGAGGGGTCATGCTCATCATCCAATGTCCGGGAACTAAGGTCCAACCCAGTGTTCCATTTCAAATATAATATCAATTTCATAATTTGAGAAAACCCACAGTGATCAATTGTGACTCACTGAGCCGGTACGTGGTTGAATTCTTGATTATGGTGATCTTAAAGTGTTTAACAAAGTCAAGTTCTAGCATGCTCAATGTCTTCTACTTTCCACACATAACCAAAAAATATTGTGAAGACATAAATTCAATATGCACACAATTATAACACATGTTATTCAACACATAAGGCATATCACTCAACATATCATATATGCATGAAATCAATCAATCATAATAATGACATAATCACACCCTAGCATGCTCCTAGGTATTCAATCAAATAAGCATACAATCATATTCCATATTTAAAACTAAAATAATACAAAAGAGCACGATAATCATTTCCACTTGTCAGTGCACTTCCTCAGCTCCTGTTCTTGTACACTGTCAACTCGAATGTCTTGGCTTCTCAATCTAAAATAGTTAAGGTAATTATTTTTAATAATTGAACAACATATAATATTTTTTAAACCATAAATTTACTAATTTTTTAACAAACATGACAAACAGTGCACCAGTCACCTTTTCAGTGCATTCAGTGCGCACTGTTCCCCTTATTCGATGATTGGACTTGACTTACCCTTCTTCCAATTAAAGACACTTACTATCTAATTACTTTTAAAAACTTTTTAAAACCCTTTGAAGCTATTAAATATTCAGCCATGACCAGCATGCATCATGAAATCATAGTGTTTTAATGACTTATACGCATATTCTCAAGATTTAATGTATGTTAAAATTTTATATCCCTTTCTAGCCTCTTAAGCATGTTTAGCCATAAATTTCCAGCAAGCTACCTTGCTGATTTTGGATTCATATATGCATCAAACAACACCCTATTAGTAATCATGCTTAACCATCTCTTAAACATGCATGTATCGTAATTATTTCATGCATACGGTTCTCATGGGTGTGCTATTTTATAACACTCAAATATTAATATTACATTTAACTTAGATCTCTATTTTCCAACAACCTACTTGCTGGTTTTTGACATCTAAATATATGGAGTTCAACCAAATTTGCAATTACACTCAATTGTCACATAAACATGCCAATACCCTAATTATATCATACATACATGCTTTGTTTGTATGTTTTATCATCATTCCCTAAAAATCAGAATTTTGTGCATCTATATTCATGATTTTCTAGTAACCCTACTTGCTGGTTTTTCATCAAATAACATATTATTAACATCACTTTATCATATATATCGTTAATCTCTATATGCGTCATGCATAGTTACTAGTTTCATGAACATACATACATATTTGATCTCTTTCCCCATGTAGATGTTATATCCTTCCACCTTTCATGTTTTCATAAACCTATAACCCTTCTAAATCATTAGATTATTGCTGGAAATCAAAAAGTAAACATTAGAAAGGAATAATATCATTATACCTTATTACCGTTGCCCGGAACGTCTCGTTAATGATGTATGCTTCAAAAGAGAGTTCTTGGCTCTTCTTTGGGCTGATTTAGGTTTCTATTTTGATGATGAGATTAGGGAAATATTTTAGAAATTTCTAATAGAAATAATGATCCAATTAAGAGGATGAAAAGAAAGAGAAAACAAAAGAGAAGAAGGTGTAGTGATCATGGTGTAAATTAATACCTTATAGCATAGATTGTTGGTGATTCGATACATGTAATCTCCACTTTTTTATAACCTTTCTCTATGTCTGAAGTTAGAGGACGACTAGAACAAAAGATAGAGAAAGAAATCAACATCTAAGGAGTGAAAAAGAATAGAGAAAGAAATAAGAGAAGAGATAGTGTGACATATTACCTTGTAGAATCGATTTGAGGTAGTTCTTGGCCCAAAATCTCAAGTTTTTGTGATGTTCTTCTTGTGTTAACTAGGGAGGTCCACTAGGGTCAATAGAATAGAGAAGAATGACGACTTTTGGGGTGAAAAAAGGATGGGAGGCGCCACTTTTAGTGTTGGATGAGAGTTGGGATTGGTTTGAAAAGGATAAGAGAGAATTTGAGTGTATTTAGGACTCTTTTTATTGTAATCTCTACTAGAGTTTGATTTTTATCCAATTTCTCATCCTCTAATCCTCATATGACGTGGAGAGTGTCAAATCCCGTTTTTGAATTTTTATGTGTATTTGGAACCCCTTTTTGTACACAATTTCTAATATATGCAATATACACTCCTTATATACTTATATATGCATACTTGACATCATTTTTCTTCTAAATTTCTGATTTTGTTTTGTGGTTTGTGTACCAAAATTTAATTTATTAAATCGTTTACTAGTTAATAAAATTTAGATAATATTTTTCATTAATTAGTTTTTTTAATTTTATTATTAACCAATATACACATGTATATATGTGTATATACATTATTTCTCATGTATATGTATGTCTTTTTCTTTTCTTTTTTTTTTTTTGAATCTTCATCCCACTAAATTAAATATATTTTATTTATTTATTTATTTATTTTCTTAATTATTACATGAAATTTTGGATTTTAGGGTTTTTTATTCTAAAGTTCTCTCTATCACAAGTGGTAGTAACGCGTCTTGTACGAGACTGTTGTTGTGTTAATAGAGTGGGTTATTCAGAGAAATTCTCAAGGTTTTGAAACATTGGGATGCAAATGGAGCTCAAGGAGGTCAGAAATCTCCAAATAGTGGATAGGGAAGTGTTGTGGAAGGAGGTGCGAGGCAGTTTGTGAAGAAGAAGCAATCTTTATAGGAGCAATCATGGATTGGTATGATATCTTAGCTGCTTGTCGGAGGCATTGCACCATTGCACCAAAAATTTAACAATCTCAAATATGAAGAACATTGATTAACCCCATCGCACCAAAAATTAAACCATGCAACTCCCTCAAATTTCACAATATAATAAACAAAATGCACAACTTGTAACTAAACACCAAAAAAATGTAGTTTTTCTAAACGTCTCCAAGCGTTATGAGTTAAACAATTCATTTTTGGACAAACCAATTAAAAAAGATTAAAAAAAATCTGTAGCTGGTGGAAACGAATCGGAAAGAGAATGGCGAAACGAGCCAGCGGCACTGTGCAAGTCTTATTGACAACACCGACAATGCCTTTGGCAAGCAGCTGATATATCATACCAATCTGTGATTGCTGGTATAAAGACTGCTTCTGCTTCACAAATTGCCTCACACCTCCTTCCACAACACTTCCCTGTCCACTATTTAGAGATCTTTGACTTCCTCCTCCAACAACCACCTCGACTTGAGCATCCATTTGCATCCCAATCTTTCAAAACCCTAAAAATCTCTCAGAATAGCCAACTCTATTAACACAACAACAATCTCGTACAAGACGTACTACTACCACTTGGGATAAAGAAAACTTTAGAATTGAAAACCTTAAAATCCCAAAATTTCAAGACTAAAATTCTTGAATTTCTTCCACCATGGAATTCATAGAATAACAGATCACGAATTTCACAAGAAATTTACAACCTCTTCAACCTTTTCCCTTTACATATCCTTCTTTAGAAAAAAAATCAGAATCCAACCATAGGAGAAGTGACATGATCAAAAATATAGGCAACACCGACGAGTAGCAAGTAGGGCGAGCAGTAGGTAAGGCAAGTAGCAGTCAGCTGCGACGGCAATGGCTAGGCTTATGATGCAACAACGAGAGAGTTTCTTGGATTTTCTCAGTGCATATGTTGCTACGAGATTTTTTTTCATCAAGTTTCTCCTGCTGTTGTTTTACAAAATGGTCGTCATCCTCTATTTTACTTCTACTCAATCTTGAGACCGTAGTAGCAACAAAGCTTGAATCATAGTCATCATCGTGTGAACAGTCGTTATCCTTTGTTTTACTTTGACTCAATCTTTTGATTGCAACAACATCAAAGCTTATAATAATCATCAACAACAACAGATTCGTTTCCAGCTTGTGGGGACTGGTGTCCGAAGTGAAGAAGAGGAGGTAGCGAAGAAGAAGAAACAAAAGTACCAATGCAATTGATAATATTTTAAGTTATACTTTATAACTAAAAGTTTATAAAAAAAAATAGGTGTATATTATTGTGAATATGTTTTTTCTAACATTTTTGTAATTTTTTATTTTAATGTAAATATATTTTTAAATTAACCATGGGCCCATCTCTGAGCCCACTTTCCCATCTTTTTCTGTCTAAAGCATTCTCAGCCTAGTTTCTTTTTATTTTTAGAACTTTTTTTCATCTTTACTTCAGACTATTTTTTGTTATCTTATTAAAACACTTTTTTAATAATGATTAGGTGGTTTGGAGTTTGAAAAAGGAGGGGGTAGAACAAGAATTCTGATGGTGAAGTGAAAAAAAAAAAAACACTTAAATCTCAAGGTGGGCAAACGGACCAAATGAGTGAACAAACAGAAATTGAGGAATTGAAGTATCATTGCTCATAATTGTAACATAATATTGGAAAAAATGAAAATAAATGATGAGAAGGTTAAGATAGTAGGAATAGCAAATACTTGACAACACTTTAGAACTAACGTCATAGTTATCTTAATTTCACTTGCCCCTGAGCAAAAAACAAAAAAAATGTTGTTGCATTCGGTTATGCTCTATTACAATTTGCTTCTCTCTCAGAAGGCAAGCACTTTTTTATTAATATTGTAATCTCAGGCCTCTACTAGTGGATTGTTCTTTTCCTTTTTCACCTTTCTAATTTGTCTTAAAAAATATATACTAAGTAACAGTTCTTTCATTTGGGTTTTTTTATTTTAAATTTCGTATTGTATGTCTGTGAACTAACTTTTGTGCATCAAAAGACTAATTATTGTTTAAGCTTTGCAAGACATTACATATGAGAGAGGTGAAAATCAAACCTTTGTCTAAGGCATATGTTAATCCGTCTGATTGAGTTCCACACAAACTCAACTACTTGAAGACGTAATCTTTTATACAATGAGTAGTAGTAATTAATCTTGAAGCGTACAAAAAAAACCTACCTTAAAATGCATTGTGAAAGAGAATAAAGGTATATTATAAGTAAAACATAAAAATACATTGAGATTTTCACAAAAAAAAAAAAAGAAAAGAATAATGTATTTTAAGAACGTCAATCACTTGATGATGGATAAACATTGGCATTAAAAGTAGTAGTAACATGAAATATTTGATGCAAATGACTGTATTTTAAATAATCAAAGGTTAAAGTTGTCACCACCAAGTAACCCACTTTCTATAGGCACATTTACTAGATTGAAGAGGAGCTATTCTAGAAAACTCGCCTCAAAGAGTGCCAATATTGCTAATGATTCCTTTCTCCAATAATAGGATCACTTACAATTTAAGTAAATACTGGCCTAAAATTTAACAAGGTAGATTGTTATTATTTAAGTAAAAAAATGAATAATAAATAGTTACATTTATTGTGTATGAACAAAAAGTCATGAATAATTAATAAACTTAAAGATTTTGAACGGAACATTCTCTTTTGTGTTTTTTTTTATCAAAACATCAATATAATATTATAGAATCAAGCGGTGGTTTCCCCTTGGGAAAGGAAAGAAAACAAAAGCTTTCTCTCATATTCATTACATCTGCTTATAGGTAATTCGTTTGACCACGTGTGGCTGGTATCTGACAGAAGACTATGCCTGGCAAGGTTATGGGCAATGTCATTGCTGTCCCTTGGCACGTATCCAAACTTAATCTCCTTTCTCATAGCTTTTTCTCTTATATCATGAAGCACCGGTTCTAATGTGGCGATCGAGTTCTGTGGGCAGTTTATGCTATCAATCACCCTCTGAACGTCAGAAAGAATATACATATTGGAGGCTACTTCTACTTTGATTAAACTTATGAGAATGGCCTTTGCTTCGGCCTCTTCCGCAGATATAGTTACTCCAATCTTCTCACAACCCATCTGCAATATTTTCACATCTTTTGAGCAGAGAACCCATCCGATCGCTGAGTTGCCCGTCTGTAAGCACCGAGCTGCATCAGTGAGGAGGCAAATGTTTGAGAATTCCATTACCCTCCTTATCTCCCTCCTCTGTCTATCCCTACCAACTGATTCAGCTCTAGCCTTGTTGAAATCTTCAATCTGCTTCTCTGTTATTTGGATAGCTCTGGGAGGTAATGGAAATGATCCTCTAAATATTCCTTCATTCCTACATTTCCAAATTCTCTAGAGGCCACATGCTATCCATTGCCAGGTAAGATGATCCCCCCCTCTAATCTGAACCCACTGTTCCAGGAACTTCCACGCATCAATGAAACTATCTCCAGCCACGCTTAGAGATTCCAGATTGATAGGACTCCCAAACCAAAAGGCCCGAGCGTACTCACATTTGAAGAAAAAATGAGAGAGCTTTTCCCCCGGAAGTAAACATAATGGGCAATTTTGAGGGACAAAAACTCCCCTTCTTGCTAGTGCTGTAGGGGAAGCTAGAAAATCATGGCATGCTCTCCATATAAAATTCTTCACCTTGTTTGGAACTTTTAGCTTCCATATACGATTCCACAAGTTCTTTTTGCTTTCCTCTGAATGATACTTGGAAGTGCTAGAGCCCTCAGCTGAGATGTTTAGATGCCTATCCTGAGCTATCTAGTATCCGCTGCTCACCATGAATTCTCCACTATTCGAAAAATGCCATATCAATTGATCTGGACACCCATGGTGACTAAGAGGCATTCTTTTGATTAAGTCTACCTCTTCCTCTCTGAAAATTTGCCGAATAATTTCAATTCTCCATTCTCTTGATTCTTCATCAATCAAATCTCTTACCCTTGTGAAAGCTGGGGAGGGGGTGGAGTTGACTCGGAATGTGATGGGTCTAGGAAGCCATGGGTCTTCCCAAATTAGGATCTCCTCTCCCGATCCGACCCTCCATCTAATTCCCTTTTTCAGTAATTCTCTACCTGAGAGGATACTCCTCCAACCCCAAGAGGGGCGTTTCCCCAATGCAGCTGTTAGAAAATTGGATTCTGGATAGTATTTTTCTTTGAGTAAGGAAGCCAACATGCTGGATGGATTCTTCATGATCTTCCAGCCTTGCATGGCAAGTAGAGCACTGTTCATAGCTTCTAAGTCCCTAATTCTCAATCCTCCGTCAACTTTTGGTTGGCAAAGTTTGTTCCATTTGCACCAGTGAACACCTTTCTCCTGTTTTTTCGGACTCCACCAAAATCTTGCCAGACAGGTATTTATGCTTTTGTATATTCCTTTGGATAATTTAAAACAGGACATAGTATAATTCGGGATGGCTTGAGCTACTGATTTGATAAGCACCTCCTTTCCTGCATAACTTAGGAGGTGTTCTTCCCAACCTCCCACACATCTACCCACCTTTTCCACCGTTTTTCTGAATATGTGGCTCTTGGATTTTCCAAAGAGAATATCAGCACCCAGATATCTATCAAAAGAGCTCCTTACCCAGATGTTTAGGTGACTAGCCAACCTGTTTGCCTCTATGATATCAATTGATGGACTGAACATGACGGAGCTCTTCTCCATATTAACACACTGGCCAGAGCTTTGGCTATATATTTCCAGATTTGAAGCCAACATAGCCATGTTATCATGAGAGGCTTTACAAAAAAACAGTGAATTATCCGCAAAAAAAAGGTGTGAGATGGTTTGCCCACTGTACCTTACTTTAAAACCTTGTAAGGCTCCTTCATTCGTAGCATTTCTTAGCATACTTGACAGAAACTCTGCACCAAGGATAAACAGAAAAGGTGAAAGGGGATCCCCCTACCTGATGCCCCTTGTGGGTTTAAACCTTTTACTAAGGGCACCATTTATAATTATCTCATATGTGACTGATGAAATGCAGGCGTATATCCAGTTCAACCACTGGTTGGAGAAGCCCATTTGACGCATAATCATAATTATGAAGTCTCATTCTATTCTGTCATATGCTTTCGACATATCTGTTTTAATAACTGCTTCTTTCCTCCCTTTGGATTTGTCTAGAACTGAGTGTAGGACTTCATGAGCTACTAAAATATTCTCTGAGATTTGTCTCCCTTTTATAAAGGCACTTTGAGCTGGGTCGATGAGGGCCGACATCACCTTTTTTAGTCTATTTGTTAGAGTCTTGGCAATGATTTTGTAACTTGTATTGCATAGGCTGATTGGTCGAAAATCACCAACTGTTCTTGGGTTTCTGCACTTTGGAATTAACAGAATATGTGTTGCATTCCATGATGGGTCCATTTGGGATGAACTGAAAAACTCGATGATATTATTAATCACTGTTTCCTTAGTAATACCCCAGAATTCCTGAAAGAAGGCTGCATTCAATTCGTCAGGGCCTGGAGCTTTGCAGGCCCCCATTTCAAACAAAGCTGCTTCAATTTCTTCTCTAGTAAAAGGTTTGTTTAGGAAATCAGCATCTTCCTCTGATAGCCTATTGGAAATGATATTCCGTCTCAAGACATCTAGGTCTGGTTTTTGTGATGTGAAAAGATTCTTGAAATACTGGGTGAACAAGTTATGCACCTCTAGTTCATTTTCGATCCATGAACCATCTTCTGTTTCTAAGCCAAAGATTCTATTGATTCTTCTTCTCTGCTTGACCTTCTGATGGAAGAATTTTGAGTTTTGATCTCCGCCCTTTAGCCACTCAATTCTTGCTCTAGTGCACCAGTACTCCTCCTCCAGTTCTAGATTATCTTTCAGCCCCTTTTCAGCCTTATGGAATTCCTCTTCATTCTGCCCGGACGAGTAGAATTCTCTTAGAACTCTGGAGTAATGTTCAGCCATCCTTCTGGAGTTTGCTTCTGGGGTATTTTTCCTCCACTTGATGATTTCGGTAGTCATTTTCTTTACTCTATCTGTTAGGTTGGTTTGGGAACCCTCTGATAAAATTCCCCAACAGCCTTCAATAACAGCCCTACAATCATCTCTCCTTCCCCATCTGTGGTCATATTTGAATCTTTGGGAATGTCTGATATTTCTCAAAGGATTAGTATCAATCATAAGAGGAAAGTGATCTGATCCAATCGTCGGAATGATGACTGGACAAGCATTTGGAAACATCTTTATCCACTCCCTTGAAGCCAACCCCCTATCCAGCCTTTCAAGTATTAAGTCTTTACCTTTCCTTCTGTTACTCCATGTAAATCGAGGACCTTTAAAGCCCAATCAATAAGACTTGCAAGTTCAATGAAATTCTGGAAATCATGACCGTCCTTAGCTATCCATGGGAGACCCCCCTCTTTCTCATTTTCCTCCAGAATTGAGTTGAAATCCCCCATAATTACCATTGGTTTTGGGTTTGCTGCCAGGCGATCCTTTAGAATGCTCCATTGATCTTTCCTAGTTGACATTTTGGTAATAGCATAAATTCCAACTGCCCCCCACTTTGTTATGCTCTTAGGATCATCTATAATTACCTCAATAAAGAATTCACCATACTTTGCTATCGAAACTGTCGCATCTTCCTTCCAACAGATGTTGATTCCACCTCTTCTCCCCTTCGGATCAACCGATAGGCCACAGTTGAAATTTAATTTTCCTTTAAGGACTTCCATGTTCTCTGCTTTTGATTTTGTTTCAAAAAGGAATAGTATATCTGGGGAATGACTTCGGGTAAGTCTTTTTAGCGCTTGGACTGTCAGGGGGTTCCCCACACCCTGGCAGTTCCACGCCATCATCTTCATTTATCCAAATGGGACCGTTTTAGGCCGGTTTCCCCCACCTTCTCCATTTTGATGACCTGTGTGACTCTCCTCTTATTTATTTGCAATTCCTTCTGTTGTATACTTGGTGTATCCGAGGCCTCTGTGATATTTGAATTGGGACTTTCTTTCCTTGCTGGTGGTGGTGCTGGCAATGGAAGTGGCCTCCCTGGATTTTGAATCTCCTGGCAATGTCTCTTCCGTTCCACTTTCTGGGGGATAGCCTGTTCAAGGCATCCCGGTTGTTGTCCCTTGTTTTCCTGCATCTTTCCTTCTTTGTTTCCTTGTTCTCTAACCTGTGTAAAGACTTCACTCTCCACTTCTGGCTCCCATGGACTAGCAGCTCGACTAATGGGTGGACTAAAAGGTCTTAGCCAGCCGTTATTTCTAAACGGGGGGAATATGTTTAATGGGGCAGCTTGCATGCCATAGGGGTTCTGAAATACATTAAAAGGATGGGTCCATTGCTTTGGTTGGGTGCTTTGGCTCTGCCAACCCGGCTCCCCTTCTCTTGGCATATTACTTTCATACCAACCAAACCAACTAGGATGGGTCCAGTAACCCGATGGACCCCCTACTATACCCATATTTTCAGTAGCTTTCCCCTCCTTCCCGGTTCCTTGGTCTTTTCCTTTCCGTACCTCCCCATGCCTCCACGCCGTCATTTGAACAACTACTTCATCATTACTCTGGCTAGCCTCTACTTGCTCTGACATTTGCTCCCCTTCCCTGCCTCCTCTCCGTTCTTCCGTTGACGTTGCTGGAACGCCTTCTTTGCCGGCACCCTCTCTTTGAATGTCTTTATTCCCAGTTGCAAAAGTTGTAGGTGAACTAGTTCCTTCACTACCTCTATCGACCTGTGTGAAAATCCTTCCTTTCCTTGGTGAGCCGGGTTGTGCACGAAGCCACTCACCATATTGAGATAAAGGATTAGACTCTGTCGTCTCTACTCCACCAGGTTCCCTACAATACGCTTCTTCATGATATATTCTGCCACATCTATGACAGAAGACCGGCAGCCTCTCACATTTTAGGGATACCCATGTCTGAGACGTCCCTCCCTTGACTTGGAAGCCTCTCACTAATGGTTTATCAATAGCCACTTCAACTCTTGCTCGTAGGAATTTACATTGTTCAATCCCCTCTCTGCGAATGTTTTCCTCTATCTTAATAACCCGACCTGCTTTCCTTGCCACTAGATTGACTATTTGGGGGTCCCGACAGTCCAGCGGAAGCCCATGGAACTAAACCCAGAATCGGGCGAGTTCAAACTGCAGCATCTTAACATCCATTCCTGGGTTTCATGCTTTAACCAAGAAAAGATGATTCTCAAAGAGCCAAGGACCGTTTTCCAGAACAAATGTCTTAGCTCTCTCATCTTCAAAGAAAACTTGAAAGACATTTGACTCAACCTCCTTAAATCTCACTTTTGAGTTTAGGCGCCATGCGTGGATCAAGCTTTCCTTCATCCCTGTTTTGCTGTATTTTTTAACTGTGATTAGCTTGCCTATCACGCTCAACCTATTTGCATTGATACTCTTTTGTTGAAGCTCCATGGGTATTGTTAGTTCCGCCTCTTCGTTTGTAAGCTTTACTGAGCTCAGAAAGCTCGCTATATCCTCCTCCATTATCCTTACCCAGGTATTCTTGCTGGGTTTTTCCTATTCGTCTTCTGTTTTGGAGCTTTCACAAGAAAAAACAAATAGACTCCTGTTATGGAGCACAACGTATCTCCTGCTGTGGAGCACAAAACTCAGCTCCTTTGTGTTCAACACGAACACCAAGTCCAATAGGACTCTAGACTCCAGTCCACTCATTGAGTGATGCCCATTAAATGCCTATGATAGAACATGACGTGGCCCGCTAAGTATTGAACGCTTGGTATCAATACTTTATTTTATTTTATAAAATAAAAATAAAAAATATTTTAAATTAAAATAAAAAATTAATTCAAAATAAAAAATAATTCAAATAAAAATTTAAAAATTAATTTTTTAATAAATAATTTAAAAATTAATTTTTTAATAAATAATTTAAAAATTAATTTTTTAATAAATAATTATATATTTTTTAATTTAAATATAAAT